>WYDI02032813.1:0-15904 GCA_009867235.2 Psittacus erithacus
CTGGCCTTGAGCACTGCCAGGGATGGGGCAGCCACAGCTTCTCTGGGCACCCTGTGCCAGCGCCTCAGCACCCTCGTAGTACAGAATGTCTTCCTTAAAAAGATGCCAGCTCCAAGGTAAAAACCACATCACCATGAGCCTGTCCAAAGTCTAAAGCCACAAACTCCACAGACAGCATTGTTAGGATAACTCACACCATGCCAGGTACAGGGATTAAGATGCATGCAGGAAATAGACATGTCTTCAGATTACTGTTATAAAGTCAGCCTTAATCATATAGTCACAACTGCTATCATGGTCATCTTGATACTTTGAGAACCATTTGGATCTTCATGGAAGTTGATAATGCCACAGGTGCTGCATGTAATACTTGAGAGTTAGGTGGGACTTCTGCCTAATCATCACTGAAAGAGGTCACTTATCCCAATTGTAATCTACGAAGCAAAAGGCAGAGAGGTTCATGAGCTACCCAGAAGCACTGGTGGAAAACCTGAAATGTATTAATCCATCCTCCTGCCTCCACAGAACCAGCAATTTAGCAAATGCCCCCAGAAGGCCTCCAGCTTCAGCTCAGTTATTTCCAAAACAGGAGATCTTCATTCTGGCACAGAAGTAGCAGTGAAAATATAACTCATTTTGCATTGCCAGGTAATAGGACTTGATGCACTTAAAGAAAATGAAGGCATTACTTCAGCAGTCAGATAAAGTCCTTTTGGAAAGATAGGCTGAACAAAGAAAGAAAAGACAAGTGGCAACTCAAAAGCCCAAGGGGTAGCCAAGCTCTCTGAAAAGCAACAGAGAAGTCAAGGGTAAAGGTACCAAGAAAGAGATGTGCCTGGACCAACTCATGGCAGTCCTGTAAAGAGTTTTCCAGCGTATCCTGAATGGCAGCACCCAACAAACCAACCTTTCCTCCCACCTTCCTTTCCAGGAGGTGATACTGATCCTTAGTAAAGCTACTCCACCTTAGCCCTTCATGGAGCACAGTGTGCTGTGTGGCTCCCTGGCCACTTGATACCTATCTGCTCTTGTACCAAATGACTTCACCTAGGAGAAGTGCTGAGCTTTTGCAAAGTCATCATAATATCATGAAGTTATTACAAAGCAGTGAGGCACCATTCATCCATGGGTGGAAGAAAGTCTCCCTTAATATTTGTCCTTGGGGAATTCATAGATTTCTACAAAATCTCTCAAATGCATCACCAAAAAGGACTTAGAAGAAAAATGCAAGGGTTATCTGAGCCACAGCTGGATGCCTCCAACACCATTGCTCCTCTGAGCCCACCTTTCACCAGCACTAACATAACCCTTAGCTTTGCCTTTTGCTCCTCCTGAGAGCATCTAACAGGTGCAACTTTCCAATAAATCACTTGTAGGAACACGGATTTATGTGCAGTGGAAAAGCAGGGAGTACAATCCCCTCCAGTGCTGGCATGTGGGTGGCTTCACCTCTGCCTTCGGGTTCAGCTGTCAGGGGTCATCCTTCTGCTGCACATCTGGCTGCGATGCTGTGGCTTCATCCAAGCCTCTGCTGGCCTTTGACACTTGCAAAAGCTTTTCCCTTTCCACCTTTCATGTCATGAGGCACATGGAGCTGCCATCACCGCACTCCCAGCCTGACCCCCCCAAACCCCATAGCCTGGGGCAGGTCAACTCCAAACCTTTTCCGTAAGCCAAGCAAACAGTGCTCCAGGATTCCTGTGGTGCTGGGAGAGCTCATGTTTTCCACTACAGCATCACATGCGAGATCCCTCCAGGGACAAAGCACAGCGCTGCTTTTGCTCTTACTGTAAATATGTTTGCAGAAGACCACCAGAAAGTAAAAGAACTTTCTAGAAGAAAAGCATCTCTGGCTCTTGTCTCAAGATGTAAATGAGCAAAACCACATGAAGCTTCCCAAAACACAACATTTCACATCCAACTTTTGCTTTTCCACCCCTTCAGAGGTGCTGCTTTTTCACTGCTTCAACCCAGGAGAGCACTGGTGCTCAGCCAGCACAGGAGCTACCCACCAGCATCACCCCAGCCACGATCACCAAGGCATCAGCAGGATTCCAGGGCTCAAAGCACACACTTAAAGGCTGTATTTTTCCTAAATGGATTTCTGCATACATTTAATTATTCTGTTGAACTAGAGCCACTGCAAATGAAGGATTCATTATTCTAGAGAAGTAACTGAGGGTGGCTGCACATTCCTGTAAATTTTCAATAGCAAAACACTCTTGGCTCCAAAGGAGTTAAAAAAGCAGGATTTTCCTCCAAAAGGCCCTTATTTGCTCTCAGTTTGGCTCCTTCTGCCTCAGCCCTGAAGGGAGCAAAAGCAGCCTGGACCCTCATCTAGCAGCACCTTAATCCAGCTTTGCTGCTTCTCCTCCCTTGGAGCTGCAGGGTGGGATGGATGGGTGCACAGGGGAACCCCAGCTCCTCCATCCCTCTGCTGGGACATCCCTCAGGTTCCCACACCCAGCCAGGCTGACGGGAGCATTCTGCCTCTTGGTCAGCACTTCCCCAGAGGAGCTGTGTTTCTCCCCAGCACCAGCAACTTCCTTCTTCCTTTCACTTCCACCTTTTGCCACATTAAAAAAATAAAGAAAAAGATTTCTTTAGAAAATGATAGGTTTCATATTCCCTTCATCTCAGCACTCCTCATTTCCCCATCTTTCAGCTGCTCTCCTCTTGCTTCCTCCCTTTGCATTCCTTGAAGGCTGAAGCAATAACATCTTGGTGTTCTTGGGATGACTGCCAGTATCCACCCTCACTGCAACAGGCATGGATATCCATAGGGGAACACATCCCCAAAGTGTCACTGAATCCAAGTGAGGGATGCAGTCCCTACTGAACAGCTAAAGCAGCTCAACCATTGCCATTAAACTAAGCCATCTGGGTAACCCTCCCTGAGCACAGTGGGATGAGAAACCAACTTGGAGCAGGGAAAAGGAGGGAATTAAGTCATCTTAAGGGTTTACACCAATGTGAACTGTCATCTGGAGACACGAAGCCCTCAGGGGGTTTCCAAGGAGAGAGCTTGTTGGAAGGCACCCTGGGATAGCTTCCCAGGATGTGGCATCCTGGGGAAATCATAGAGGCAACGCAACAGGGACACCAGCCCTGCATCCACAGCACAACTGGGAGATGCTGCTGGAACCCACGGCAGCTCAGAGGATGGAGCAGGCAGCAGGGGGAGCAAGGAAGGAGCAATGCCAGAGCCCCAGGGATGATAAACAATGGGAGAGGGCAAAAGGAATAGGATTGAAAGGGTAAAGCATCTCTTATCTACTCTAAACTCTGCTGGGAGTCTTAAATGAGGTGTTCCCCACAAAGCAAGCCTAGCAGTCAGGCCATATGCAAAACATAAAGGAGATCATCACCACCAGTCCCAACGCCTGCCCACAAACCACAAAGTGGAAAGCCAGGGCTGTATTCCCAGGAGGTGAAAACTGCTCTCTCAGCAGATGGGACATCTAGTTACTAAGTACATCTAAGCAAAGTTTCCCTGACTCCTATCTATTCAAGTGGTTTCATTTTGCAAAGAACTGCTTAATTAGTCACCAAGCCAGAAATCAAGAAGGTATAAACCAGAGACCAAGAAGGTATAAGCACGGGGCACTCACCTGGATGGGGATCAGATCTACTTTCCACTTCCCCACGTTGTGAAGGGCTTTATGTCACTTAGTCATGAAGCATCAAGGGTGGTGGGGAGAGAAAAGCAAAGCAAAAGAGAGACAAGACTATGTCCTTACAACTGCCTGTGCTGCTACTAAGGAAGATGCAAAGTGGGTTTCTCTCTCAGGCTTTTGTAGGAGCTAGTAATTAATTATTCTAATTACAAAAAGCTGAGCCTCCCCCAGCAGCCAGTCTCCTGATATGACTTCTTCCTTGGGCTGCTGGGAATAGATGGCTCAGAGGGTTCCCCATCACCATTCCAGCCTTGAATAACAGCTCTGCATCATGCCAGAAAAATGAAAAGATGAGATGGAAAGTTGGGGAAGGGAAATGAAAGAAGAGCTTCATTATTTTTCACACATCTGAGTTATGCAGATGGGATTTTACAACATATGGGATTTCAATTGGGGTTTATAATACAAGAAAAGCTATCAGTGTGTTGGTCAGCCAAAGTGAGCAAAACAATCTGGGTTTTTGTATTCTGCACTATTATATATTATATATTTTATATATTATATATATTATACCCTATTTCTTTTATTTTCCTCATAATCCTTGGTTTCACCAAGGTAATAACTGGCCAGGGAATGAATAAAAAGTCCTCATGGGGTGAGTAAGTGCTGTTAGCATCATGGCATGAGGCACTGAGCTCCAGCTGTTGAGGATGTGCGCATCCAGTGGGAGAGATGCGCACACTGCCCTGTGCTCGAAGTGTGTGCCAGTGACTGCTCCTGAAAGTACCACCAAACTGGTGATGGCATCACGATGGCAGGCCAGGATCAGCGAGGAGAAATGCTTTGCCATTCCACTCTAGTTATTAGACCTGTTAATACAGCCAGATCTGACTCCCCTCCTTCGCAGCGCCACCAAGGCAATTCAAGCCAAACAAAACCCCGAACAAGCATTATCATCACTTTGCGTATTTATATTTTTGATTTTATTTTTAATTTTTATTAAAAAAAACCCCACCATTTTTAAAAATGGATCATTTACTCAGCCAGGGAGAACTCTCATTTCAACCTCGTGAACAAAAGGCAGCACGGTTAAAACCCACAGGCATAAACAAAACCCAATTAAACAACGAAAATAAAGAGAACAGTTCAAACGATAGCTTATAATTACGCAGTTTCCTCAATGTCAATAGAGGGGCTTTTGTTAAAAGCCTTTAAGTCAGAGTTCCAGGGGAGACTGTTAAAGCACAAGGGAAGAAGGAAACACATGCTTGTTTAAAAAAGAATTAAATTAAAATAAAACAACCCACAAAATACACCCAAAAAAACAGGAAAAAGAAATTGCTTGGGTAATGGTTAATTCATTCAGCAAATTTACTTCCTCCAAAGCAATCGCTGCTTGCCCAGCCATACAGTTGGCCCTGGGTAATGTATTTGAACGTACACAATTCCTGCCAAGTCATCCTGGCCCAAATGTCCCAATTCTGGCACTGGTTTGGAGGGGGTTTTCAGTGAGATTATCCCTGGCTTCCCACTTTGGGAGCCTGGAGTCTGCAGTGGCAGTAGGTACCACTGGGAGCCTGGAAAAGGGGCTTTAATTCAGCCCCTTTCAGTCTCCCCCAGTGAGACAGCACCAAGGTGAGCTCTGAGCATCAATCTGAGCTCCTGAACCAGGGCAGAATTAAGCACCTGCACTGTATCAAGCCCCAGACTGGGTACGTTAAAAACTGCAAATTAGTGACTACTTTATAAAACCAAACCAGACAAAACCTATCCTCAGTCTGGGAACTTTTTAGGTCAAAACCCAAATAAAAATGGTCTTAAAATATATACATATATATATGGCTTTTCATTTTCCCTATCCATTTCATTAGAAACACAAATAAACTTAAGGGTGATATTTGGTTTTTAAGAACGATTCTGTCCTTCTCTTCAGCCGGAGCGGATGGGATGGAGGGGCTGACTGTGGTTGTTCACGACGCGGCTCAGAATCTACCTGAGTTCTCCTTCATCCTCGCTAGTAACCGGGAGTAGACGGGTGCTGCCAAGGAGAAGACTGAGTTAGGTGGGACATACACACAGCATCTCCCTCTTCCTGCCCCTCCCTGTGATGCTGCATCTTGCTTGGAGCAAGACAAAGGAATAAACCTCTCTTTAAGGGACAGGGACATAAGAGGGAAATTGGGAACAAGCTAGGGAAGTTGTTTTACCTAGTCGAGGATTCCTCTGAGAAACCTGTATGCAAAGAAAGTAGAAGGTTTGCATTAACACAACTAATCTCTGATAGGTATAAGAACAGTTTGCATGTCAATATATTTATCCCTAGTCTTCAACAGCTATGGATGGATAACACTGTTACTGGAACTTGACATAGATAGTACAAGGCCAAGGTTACATTCAAAGTGCACTGCAAACTGTAGGCTTCCTATTGCAAAAGGTATTATTTTTTATAGAATTAAATCATGCAAGAAGAGAGGATTGGTCATTCCATGAATGTGGAATTCCATGAATTCCATACATACGCTCACTCTCAGCCAAAGTCTGAATGTGCCATTATCTTCCAATCATTATTACCAAAATGTAGTTTCAATAGTTCTACAGTGAAAGATTTATTTGCCTTTTACCTTGGATAATGCAGATGCCTGTTTAAAGATTTCTAATGCGGGATCTGCAGGCTCATCACCTCTTTCTTGTGGCCTGGAAGCTAAGGGTGGAACACAGACAGCACTGAAATACTCTTCAAAGCACACAGGCTTCCTTCCATCATTTTGTGTTGAAAATCTCATAACAGACTAATATACTCACTATACCGAAGCAATCACCACGTGTCACCACTCCCTCCCAAAGCAGCTCTGCTGCAATGGTGTGGCTCTAAATACTTCTAACCATGGACCTACCCTGTGGCTGTAAGACAGAGTTCACGGCATAAATCACACCATTCGTGGCCATGATATCGCATTCAGCAACGGGCTCCTTGTTGATGTGTATTACGTTGTTTTTCTGGTCAGGAAAAGAAAAACATTTAAAAAGTAGAAAATAAGGAACTTTTGCTTTCCAGTTTTGTTAAAAACCCCTCTCTTTCTATCCGTTCATTTACTGGGTGGCTGCAGGCATTTTCCTCTTCCAATTAAGAAGAATATAAAACCATATTATAGCCTGAGCAGCTTGTAGTGGAGGTACTGGCAGGCTTTGGAGCATGGACTTTCTCCATGTACTGGCTGGGAATACTGTTCCATGGCAGCAGAGCACATCCACCAGCTCCGTGCCACACTAAGAGGGATGGCTGTGGAGATGGCATCAGGAGAGGGCAGAATAGGACAGGACATGGAACGAGTCTAGCACGCAAGCTGGCCAACTCAATGCACATGGAAACGCTGCCCTTTCCATTTCATCCCGCGTTTTCTTCCTTAGGCACAGCATGGGGCACAGTTATTTATTTTCTGAAGCATATTTTTTAGCTCAATAGAGGACCCCACATTCTCTTAATGCAGTGCAGAGTTTGTGAAATGAAATTATATACCCAAATAAACCCTGCTGCGCTAAGGGAGCCCATGCAGAGATCATTTTTGTTACACTAAAAAAGACGTGTGAGCTGAACAAGCGATTTAATTTATTTATGCTTTTTCCCCCATGACTCAGGGTTAAATTTATAACAGCTCCTGGAAATCATTTACAATTGGTCTTCTGGGGAGAAAGCTGAAGCAAACCACATTTCAAGACTGCCAGCTCGCTGAACTGAACACATGGCAACAGTCCCTGAGTTACAGCCCAGAAAACACTGGTGGGTCTGCATGCACTAGAAGAGGTTCCCACATCATCCAAATGAGCACAGACATACTTTGGTCCTTGACAATGGACAGCTAAACTCAGACCACAGCCCTGCTGACCACAAAACCCCATCCAAGGTGACTCACCATGCTGACTTCTAATTTATCTCCCTGCATGGACTTGAGCCTCACAAGGGCACTGACTGCGCCGCTCACCAGGATCTCATCAGCCACGTGGAACTTGAGGATGTTGGCGAGCTCCTTGGCGTTACCTGGGGGGAGAAAATATTTACATTTGCAAAACAGCATCAGGGCTTGGTTCCCATATTCCGTGTGCTGGAATGAGGTTTCATGGAAAAGATCATAATTTCCTGAAAGGTGCAAGGAAACATTATGAAATTGAAAAGAGCAGGAAGAAGGACCTTGATTAGAGCTGGTGAGAACATTGAGGCCGTGCCTGTCTGGTCAGGTTAGGATCCCAGTAGTCCGGTGTCCAACCTTGGTACGTACCAAACCTGTCTTACACATGAGTTCCCTACCCCTTGGTTTTTCAGTCCCTCATTCTCTCACTGTGTACAGCACGAACCTTCTTCTGTTGCTGCTTTCACTTCCCAAAGAAGTCTACAGAGGGGAAAAGACCCATGTGAAATAAGGAAGCAGATAGAGCGCTCTGGTATTTGGAAATGTCGATGCTTTCGCCAGCACCAGCGTCACTTGGCAATAATCCTCATGGCTGAAACTGCAGGATTCCTGGGTAGGAAGTGGAAAAGTGCAGGAGAAATGTCACCAGTGGCTCACAGATTGCTGGCCTGATCCCCACCCCACTGAGTCTCTACTCAGCTAGCCATGCTTTGAAACAGATTTTAGAAGCATAAGATGCTTCCCCTTCCCTATCCGTTTTCCATAAGAGGCAATGATGTGCACAGCCCAGGCCAGCAGCTCTCCTCCATCTTCTCCTTTAGAGGATGCAGCATCAGTCACAAAACCCACATATTGGTGATGGGGAGCATCTAGTGCAAAAAGATAGCCTCCAACTACAAAACCAGAGCAGCTCCTTCAGCAAAGGGGACTTTCTTTCAATGCTCATATCTGAACACCCTCTGAGCTTTTTTCTCCATTAGTTTCTCTAGGGTGGCCGCAGTGCACACTGCACATCCTCACCAGCATGATTCACTTCTTCATCAGAAATGTAAGCTAAATATTTGTGTGAAAAAGAAGCACATCTGAAGTGTCTGCTTCTGGGATACCTCAGTCCTGCAGCCATTTACAATAGTTGTGAAGTATTTATGTATTAAGCACTAGACTGGATGTGCAGGGTGGAATCACCAGTTCCTCATCCCTGCACTTAAAAGGATAACCAGCTACCATGGGCAGATGCTTCCCAAATGATGATGTCAATGTTTGGTTGGGCTTTGATGACAAGAAGACATTACACTCAAATACCTCACATTGTTTCCAACCACAGCTGGCTTTCAACATGAACAAAATAAAAGATCATGCTGCTCATCCAGAAGAGCATTCCTAAACATTCCCATGCTTTTTTCCACACCCATCCTGCACACCTGTGCTTTTCAGGATATTGGTCTTCATCTGCTCTAGACTGGGATATTTGTTGTTTTCTCAGGATCAGACTGGACTTCCTACTTTGACCACATGGATGGAGCAACAGCTCCATCCTTTTACTACTTAAACTACATTCAGTGTAACTGGAGGCTGAATGTGGACCGTGTTACCATGTTTTCTATTTGCAAAACTCACTTTTGACACCCTGATGATCCCTGACAGTGGCACTGTTACTTCTTTCAGCCCTGAGAGAGGAAGGGACCTCACTGGTTCCTCTAGAAACACCTTATTTTGCTTCCATCAGCCAGCATAGGCAAATTAAAGTCATAGTTAAGTTTGCAGCATGTTACACACGTTTCCCAAGCACAAGGGAAGTATAAACCTATGCCCAGCTCTATGTGGGAGTTTAGTGTCGTCCTGCACATCCTCAGCTTTCTGTTGGATATGGCTTATCCAAACCACTTGTGTAGGAAGCCCATGCTTCCAACAGACAGGGTTAAAGAATGAGATATGGCAGAGAAACAGCCATTCCTCCCCATATCACGCCAATAACACACAACAGCTCTTTACTGAAATGCTTTAAAACCACTCACCCATGAGTTTGTTCAGTTCCCCTTGGGGCATGGCTCGGAAAGCTTCGTTTGTCGGAGCAAACACGGTGAAGGTACCTGGCCTGTTCAGGTTCTCTGTTAGACCTGCAGACTGGATCGCAGCCACCAACGTGCTGCAAAACAAACATACATGAAATGCTTTGCTATAAACTACTTTGGTTGGGCTTTGAAAGTTGATTAAGTAGGAAATGAGCCTGTGAGGTCCAACCAGAACATCTGAGACATGGCAAAGACAACCTGGGAATGCTGATTCCTTGGGGAACAAATGGTAATGAGGAGACAGAGAGGTCTGGCCACAGTGGCTTGGATAGGCAGAGAAAGCTTCAGAACCAGCTTCTTACTGTACTAAGGGGGACCACACACTCTTGGCTCACAACTCATTGAAGGGTTATTTGAAGTCTCACTCCCTGTAATTTAGGGATGAGACCATGGTTTTGGATGTTCTTTCTATGTTAAACAAAATATATATAGTCATGACTACAGCCCATAATAAATAGGAACTGCTTTGGCAGTTCTTCTGCTCCTAACTAGCATTTAGGAAGAGCAGAAAGGTCACCTGAAACGATGGTCTGCCTTGAGAACATCCATCACTGAGCCAGATGGCGGAGTCAACATTTTGTCCACGCTAAAGAGGGTCCCAAACCTTCCTCGCTTGTCATGGGCAGCAATGCAGGCATTTTCAATGCAAAGGTTCTGTGAAATAAATTGCAGATAAAATGACTTTCTTAGCATATGCTTTGAAAGAGAGATCTTTATGCTTTCCACAGTGCTCAATTACACTTTTAACACGCTAGCCATAACATTACAGCCATCGAGCATCATTCAGCCACCATTCAGAGCACTGCAAAATGCAAGCACTCACATTGCGGTACACAAAAACTCTCAGTTCCTTGTCACCCAGAGTCTGCAGTTTCTGTCCATGGTAAAGATATTTAGAGGAGAGCTGGTCTTTAACAATGTGGTTCAGAAGCAGGTTTTTCATGTTGCTGTCGACAACGGGGAGTCCATCTGCAGAAAAAAGCACAGAAAGATCCAGTGATTCACTTACAATGACCATTGAGACACTAAAGTGTTCAATACAGAGTATTACCCAAAGGAGTTTTTAATTGTAAAGTGAGATGCCACTGCCTATAGCTGAGGCATTCACAAGAGGATTTGCATACTGGTGCACTGAAACTTGGCTGAAGACTGAGATTTGTGGGCCAAACCGATGGAAGAAAGGGATTTACTCCCCGCAGTTTACCTTTGAACACATCATTCACTGGGGCAAGCAGGGTCACTCGCTCACTGCCGGTTAGATGAGAACTGAGACCAGCTTGTCTGAAGAAGTCCATAGACTTGGAAACTTCAGATTCTTGTGCCAACTCAAACAGAGTCTTAGCTGAAAAGGAACACATCGTAACCTTGTGTCAAAGACAATCCACACATCACTGCGAATTATCTGTACCCTCTAAATCCAGTATTGCCTTGGCAAAACAGATGAAAGAAAGGCAACAGAAAGATGCAGGGAGGCACCAGTACCTGAGTCTGGGATCAGCAGCTCATTAACAAAATGTACAACACCGTTGGTTGCCAGGATATCCTTGTTGGCAATGATGGGCTTTCCGTTGAGGGTCAGCTCTTCCCCACTGCAGCCCACATCCAAGGTGGTTCCTTCCAGAGTCTCCATGGTCAGGCCAGCAATGATGGCCTCAGCACACATGGCTGACTTCAGGATGTGATGGTTCAGCAGGTCTGTAAGAGAGGCAAGTGTCTTAGTGAGCTGCAGGAATCAGCTGTGAAATAATGGCATCTTTCAGGGATCCCATTCTGTACTGTACTGTATGGGGCTCCACTGCAAGAGATGCCCAATCATTTTAAATTGTGCTGATTTTAGCTTGGCAGCCTGTGAAATGAAGTGCCTAAAAAATGCAACTTTCATACATCTTTGCCAGCTTCAAAAGGCTTCAGGTGGTTATTCATGTGGTCATTCACCAGATTAGATTTTAGTTAGACACTAGTTTTCTTGCATCTTGCTGCATCGATAGAAATCATCATCACATACAGGAGTGCTAAAGGAAAACTTGGAAAAGGGACTGCTTCAGCCTCCTTCTCCACATCTGGATACCGCTATTGCTGCCACATCTACACATCTCCCATCTCTACATCCAAAGCAGCCTGGGCTGTCCGGTTTGAAAAGCTGGAGCCTGTCAAATCAGTTTACTGCAGTTGTTGTCAGAATACATCAAGGAGCCACTCAAATGTCCTTGAGAGGGAATTCAGAACCGAACCCCACTCTTCAGTCTCTCACGGGGCTCAGTTACAAGTCCTTACCCCTCAGGGCTTCTGGGTCCCCCAGGATCCTGTTCAGTGTTTCTCGTGGGATCTTCTCAAAGGCTTCATTGGTTGGAGCCAGGAGCGTGTACTGGCCTTTGCTTTCCAGCAAGCTGTTGAGGTCAGAGGCAGCCACAGCAGCCTTCAGAGAAATGGGGAGAGGGTAAAACACATTCAGCCAGAATACAAAGGTCAGCAACTTTGTCCAGGGCCAGATTTATTAAGGCTTTTATAATTTCAGAAGACTTATAAAAAATCCTGAATAGCTTCTTTCAGCACTTTGGTCCCTTTATAAGTTTGACCTGGCCCATGGTTCTCTTGTGTTCCAGAAATTTTGAGTACAAGAGCCCTATTTTGGCAAGACTGAAAGCTAATTCAGATACCCTGATAGGCCTGGAAAGGGTCACAATAAATTCCAGTGAATAATTCAGATCAGAACCCACAGCTGGCTAACCACAAAACCCCTGTGCTTTTTAAGTTATCCCTAACTTGGAGAATACCAAGGCACATAAATTGGCAGTCATGAAATCTGAGCAGTTAATATTCCCTATATTGTCATAGAAGAGTGAGGAGATAGACTCAGCCTACATCACTTTACGGACAGCAACAGCAGGCTGACAATTATCCCCATAAAACCCTACTTGTGCTGATATCAAACACTTCCTAAAGCAAAATAAGGTATATTGGCACAAGGATTTTATCAGCAGCTTTAGAATCACGGCACCTACACACTGGCAAGCTCTTCATGACAGCTCACCGGTGTGGGATGACTGAACGCCTTTAAGGATCTGGAGCACATGTGGGATGGACTCACCCGAAGAGTTTCCAGGCTTTCCTCGGTCTCAATGATGTGCTGAATGCTGTTTGTAGTGGTAGCAATGACTTTGTCGATGACATGGACCACTCCGTTGGTGGCATGGTGGTCAGCTTTCAACAGCCTGGCACAGTTCACAGTCACAATCTGCAGAGGGAAAGAGCCACGGGGTGTTACGTGCACTAAAACAAGAAGGTAAAGCAACCACTGCTGGTTTTCTATTTCAAACACAGCGAGTGCTTTAATATTGAATCAGCAGGAGCAGAAATGTGGTTTCCCAAAAAAACACGCACAAAGAATGAGAATGCACTATCAGGAATGTTTGAAACATTTGATGTTTAAAGAGCTTTGAAAATAATCAGTGGTTTTGTCTCCCCTGAACCATCAAGACTAAGAAAATATGCAAGAACCAACACTTAGGCAACGTGGGCAGCAACTTCCCTGCAATAGCACTGAGGAAGCTATTGACTACAAATATTCTTTTCAAGCTCCTTCTATCTGTGGATCCTAAATTAAGAGCTGCCAACCTGAGCGTTACAGAGTCCTGGAGATCCAAGGACAGCATAGGAGGTACAAAGCAGCAGAAAAGCACGCCTGCTGTAGGTAGGTTTAATACATGTCTTACCCCATTGGGATAGTGGTGAATCTGAATAGGCAGGTCCTGGTACATTGAGTTAAGCGTTGTCCCATGTTTCAGATCATCCGTGAGGACTCGTTTGTTCACCATGTGGTAGCGGAGGGCGTTGAGCAGCTCAATGTTAACGTTACTCACTAAGGAATCCAGAGTTTCCTGAGTATCAGAAGAATTCGGGTTTTAGTGCTGAGTGGAATTAAGGCAGTTGTTAGAGAGAGCCAGAAGCCTGGCTGCATCCAGGCTGCTTCCAAGGTGTGTCTGTGCGTGTGTATTGAGTGATGTGTTCGCCATCTGTGCACATTAAGAGCTCTAACTTTTGTAGATCTTTTGCCTTACAACAGCAGGTCTGGCACCCTTCTCTTTGGCAGAAAAAGGGATGATGACAGCAAGCTCCAGTGCGGGATTACTGCATTGAAATGAGCAGTGAGGCAACAAAAGGCATCACTCAGGGCCAAGGACAAATACACCAGAAGACATTCCTAGCAGCAGCATCCCCACAAGGGGCTCCACTGGTGCAAGTTTGGGTAGAGGCTTGTTGGAGTGGGTAGCCAAAAAGATGCCCCCTCCCTGCCCCAGTAGCTGTTCTTACATATCTTGTATAAATTATTAAGGACAACCAGAAGGGTAAAGGGTCAACAAGAAAAACATAAGAGGGATGGAAAGTCTCTTAGCACAATCTCTAATGGTAAAGGGCAGGGAAAACTAAATGAGGTGATTTCCACATCCACCTGCTGGAGAGCATCCACATCTCTCTAGTGTTGGGCTCTTTCAGAAACAAAGCTCTGCAGCTGATAGACCCATCAGTGGTTCCCATCTTGGAAAATCATAGTCCTTCCTATATCAGGACTGTGTCTATTCTGCCAGATGGGGCTGGATGCAGGCCCCTGCAGAGCTGGATCTCCACTAGAGAAAGCCAGAGAGAGAGGAGGAAGAAGAGGAATTGTATCTTACAGCAGGCAAGGATGCCCAGGCTTCATTACTTGGGGCAAAAATCGTAAAGCTTCCAGGTCCTTCGATTTCTGGCCTTAGGTTGGAGCGGTCGGAGTAGAGCTGCGTGGTGGCAGACCCAACAACTCCCAGGGTTTCATAGATGTTGGAAAGCGGCAGCGCTGAAAGAAGAGAAGGTTATATTCCCAACACATCATTCATCCCTCCTGCTCTGTGCTGAATTAAAGGAGAGCTGCTGGTGAGAACACCTGGGGAAATGAAGCACGTCAGGGAACTCGTATCTGTTCATTAATTAGATAATAAATAATCATAGCCTGACAGCTCCAGCCTCAATTACAGCAGAGTAATCCAGGATCTATTGCATCTCTGCAGGTTTAAATGGAGTTACTCTGGGTTTATATGGATGTGAATTGAGGCAAGCAATGACATTCATTGCTTTCACCTAATCCTTGTTTGTACACCGGCTTTTGGTGCTCAGAGCTGACAGCTCGCCGCTGGTCTCGGTCTCCACTGGCCCATCCACACCAGCCCACACAGTTAAATGGGCAGCATCAAGGAAGCGTCCAGAAAGCAAAGGCAGACTATGTCTTTCTTCAATAAACCCAGTGAGTTCACCAGTGGTTGAACTGCATTTCCTCCTAAATGCAATTTTGCTAACCTCATGCTTGCCAAAATAACAATGAGCAGAGATTGGCAGAGCTGCCGGCTACTCGATCATTCCTTAGCACTGCAGTTCCAATACAGCTATATAACTTGTTGGAATAAGCAGTTCCCTACGGCCCTCCCGTGCTTGATTAAGCTTAATTATATCCAAGGTTTGAAGCTGTCTGGAACATTTTGCATGCTATGGAGCTGATCTGGCCCTCAGCTGCTGCTCTGCCGAGTCCATTCCTGACTTGTTCATGGCAATATTGTGCGCAAATTGCAAAGATCAAATCCACTCGGAGCAATTTCCCAACACTTCCCCTTACCAGGCAGCTGTATCAGCCTAAGGAGTCTAAAAAATGCCAAACGTGTTTTTACCAGCTGGGCAGCCTTTTTCTCCAGGAACTTTTTCATATCCAGGACAGCACTCGTAACTGATTACTCTGGAATAAGAGATGGATACAGCGGATTAATGGATGGCATCTCGCTGCTGTTTCTCTATTTGCTATAGTTCTGCGTCCATCCATATTCGGTGATGTTTCCAAGCAAACTCTTCATTAGAAATACAGACTTGGAACAACAGCAAACCCTGATTTTTATCTCCTTCAGAGCTGCATGTTGCCAATCTCAGCACAGAAAAAAGCAGACACAATTTCTTTTCAATACCACACTTTCAAGGAGAATTCACACAAATAGGGGATGGAAACTGATGCCATGGTTCCAACAGATAACTTATGCGAGGCACTGCAAGTGCTGGTTCATTTGGGCACATTTCCCATGGGATTTGGGGATTTTCTGGGCTGACAAATCCAGAAAAGGGCCAGAAAGATGCTCCAATGGCTGGAGGAGCCCTGCTCTGGAGCCAGGCTGGGAGAGCTGGGCTGGGTCACTCTGAGAAAAGAAGGCTCCATAAACTGGGACCTTAGAGCAGCTCCAGTGCCTAAAGGGGCTGCAGGAAACCTGGAGAGGGGCTTTGGACAAGGGCCTGTAGGGAC
>WYDI02032814.1:8382-61975 GCA_009867235.2 Psittacus erithacus
GTAAAAACCAGTTTTATCCCTTTTCCCCCCCCCCCCCCCCCCCAAATTACAGTTACACTTTTCAAGTTGTTCAGGGCAATACAGACACCTTCTGGAAAATTCAGCGCTACAACCTGATTGTTGAGTATCATGGCCGGCCTGCCTTGGCACCACCATTTATCATTATTAACCACATAACTCTGGTTCTCAGAAGAATCTTCAACAAAATGGAACATAAAAAGGAACATTTGGGTAAGTTGATAACAACCATCTAGCAACTGGAGACCCTGCCACTCTTCTAGGACATACTGCTTAGACAAAACAGAAGAGCAATTAAGATTCCATAAGCCAAGAGTCACAATTTATTTTTAACAGAGAGTGCCACAAGACTACAAATGAAAAAATAAGGCTTATATTGTATATTATAAAGTTTCCCACAATGCACTTCTCTATGCACCATAGTTATTACAGCAAAAGCGTTGATATACAACAGTTAAAGAGCTGGAGTGTGCCCAAAGAGCAACAAAGCTGGTGAAGGGTCTAGAGCACAAGTCCTTTGAGGAGTGGGTGACAGAACTGAGTTGTTTAGTCTGGAGATAAAGGAGACTGAGGGGATGCATTGTCACTCTCTACAACTACCTGAAAGGAGGTTGTAGGGAGTATCAAAGTGGGTCAGTTTCTTTTCCCAGGTAACAAGTGACACAATAATAAGAAACAGCCTTAAGTTGCACCAGCGGTGGTTTAGGTTGGATATTAGGAAACATTTCTTCACCAAAAGGGCTATCAAGCACTGAAACAGGCTGCCCAAGGAAGTGCTCGAGTCACCACCCCCAGATGTATTTAAAAGACATGTAAGTGTGGCACTCAGGGACATGATTTAGTTGTAGACTTGGCAGTGTTGGGTTTATGGTTGGAGTCAATGATCTTAAGGGTCTTTTCCAGCCTAAATGATTCTATTATTTGATTTCTGAAGATAAAACAATGGATAGGTTTAATGAATAGTTATTTCATTTGCTCCTGAGTTTTGGTAATTATTAAGTATGAACAAAACAAAACCAAAAACCAAATACCAAGTCTAAAAATTTGCTAGAATCTGTGGAATTTCCCAATACAGAGACACAAATTGAGAGAGAGAACACGCTTAGAGAAATCATAGTTCCTTAAAAGTTATAATTCAAAAGGCACATGAAGTTCACCTAATTACAGAAGGCATTTGGGGGCTTTCTATAGTGGTGGCAAACTTGGCCCAGCAAGTTTAACAGCATCTGATAACAAACCGATTTACTTCTCATGCACAGGCTGATTAATGGGCTACAATTTGTAGCCCAACTGTAAGTCAGACTGGACCAATTCAGAGCCCTTTGACTAAGCTCCCTTTTGGACACACTCCTAGCTATCAAAGCATACTGCTGAAGATTCTTAATAAAAAATATTAATTGTTTTTCTCCCTAAGAAAGCAAGTACCTGACTGCTCAGATTATAGATTCAGTAGTGTTTGGAGCATGCAGCAAGTATACCCTTTTACCAGTCTTTAGGAAGATACAAAACTAGCATGTTACATTCAAAATATGCCAATGAAATTGAGGTCTATTGTTTGCTTGGACACTTGACAACAACAACAGGCTTTATACTTCAAGGTGGAGGGATTTATTCAGTTTATCCTTCCTATTTATAACTGTTCTAATAAAGATGTTTACATGATGAAGTGCATCTGAACATAAAGCTTTGCTCATTAAATACTTAGAGGTTAAAATATGTCAAAAGTCCAATAAGGTTGTAAATGAGTTCAAATGGAACTACAGAAATTGGTCCATGCTGTTCTTTAGAAAATTCAAGAGTCATATCCAACTGCAAAAAAGTCTATTGCCTTCCATCACAAGAGAAAAAAAGTGTAGAAAATACTTATTTTACACTGTATTTTCGTAACATGACACTCCTGCAATGGCAAAGGGCATAGCAGCCTTCCATTACCAGTGTAAGAGAAAGAGAGTACAATATTTTTGGGTTTTTTAATTCATACAGAAAGAGATCTTCCAGTTGGCCTAGATCAAAAAATCATAACATGGGAGCTGGTGCAAAAAGAAAATTATCTTGTAAACCTTGAACAAGAAAGGAAAGAAAGCAATGAAGAAAGGCTGAAGGCCACATCTAATAAGTAAGTATGTTATTCTGACCCACAATAAATGTACATTGCAAGTCTCCAGCTTTGAGTGAGATAAGCATTCAGGTGCTTGTACTAAAATGCAGTTAGGAAATATGCAGTCCATGAAAAAATGTGCAAAGCCAGCATCACTACAATATCAGAAAATTTTTTGGCACTCCTGAAGTATGTACAATTACAGACCTGTAAGCTCCAGCCAAATCTGCAGTCAAGCTCAATGAATATCATATTCATGAAGAAATGGTGGAAAAATACTTCCTTTGCTATACTGTGGTACACGTACTTCCATCCCCTGTAGGAATACAACACAGATTTTTGAATTAGACTTTTGAATGGAAATTTGAGATATCTTCAATTATCCCCCAGCCCACAGATGCAGAACAGGTGTTTACAGCTTTACGGCATGAGACTACAGTTTTCCACAAGAAATTAATGATATTGGCTTTAAAATCGTATTTAATTGAGTCTCCATTTAAATACTTCTCTAAAATATCTCCCCACAAAGAATATCACTTAAATTGGCTTAGTATTCTAAGGAAAATTCTTAAATTATTACTCAGAGGTTTACTCCTTTAAGTGAGACACTAAGTAGTTACCTGCAGGGAAAACAGAAACATTTAAGACAATACTGAAAATCAGACAGCAAAGCATTATTTAGCGCAGCTTTTAATACCTGTTTCAGCCTTTTCCTCTGATGATAAAACTGACTTCAAATACAGACACAAAGAGTGTGAAAGTTGTCATAAGAAAGTTCCATAGAAACTTTCTTGTGCGGCCTGTTTTCTTTCCATGCTGTCTTTCAAAACAAACGCCATCTGTCTAACTCATCGAATAGCTGGCAACCAGAACTATGTACTTGAGTACATTCTGGGAAAATACTCTTCTCCCTCTAATCTACACAGACTCCTACTTCTTCATAATTTAGAAACATTTTGTTGGTTTAAACTTTATTCTCATAAGTGGATCACTGACAAATCCTAGGAAGGAGAGCTCAATAGTTGAGGTCAAGTAATAAATATGTGTGTAGTTGCTTCCAAACGGGACAATTATATTCTTTCTAGCTTTAAAACTAGGACACTTTATAGATAGTACCTTCTAGATTAAGCTACTGCTTGGAGGGGAAAAGAATGAGTCTGGCTTCACAGTATTTCAGAGCCAGAAAGCAACTGGAAAAGGTTCAGATGAACACTGCCAGACCTGTGACTTTTTCTCTTTACTCTTAGGCGGCAGCAGTGTCTGTCTGAGATCTTATGAAACTCTCAGAAAGTGATTCTTTGAACTTTGCAATGAACTCATCCCAAAATGCATTAGACCCATCCAGCAGCAGCTTTTTCACACAGACCTGAACAGAACATAACCCATTAGAAGGAAGCTTTGAAATAGCTGTTAGGACAAAACAGAGAGGGATTGGAGGACCCTATAGATTATCAGCTGCTAAGAATAAGGAACTGATGGGAGAGGTGAAGTATACAGAAAGCATGTGGACAGTATAACGATCTGGAGGCACTATACAGAAGTTCTCTAGACAGTCCAGTGAGGGGCCATGGCTCTAGTAAGTCACATGGGTTTTGCGTTTTAGGACTTCTTCTGAGGCCTTTCCATTTTGCTCAGCATGTCTGCTTTGTTTCCACAGAGTGGATAATTTGTCTAAATATTTTAGCGGATTGAAAGAACAAGAAAAGCGGTTTAAAGCTATGGAAGCCCAGGTAAGCAACAGTTTTATAGGTATTTATATTAGCTTAAGGATTTCACCATGTTTCTCATTTAACAGTGGTTTGGCAGACCCTATTTTTGAATAATGGGGAGGAGAAAGGGATCTGTATTATGGTTTCACTTACCTTATAGTTTTCTCTGTAAAGAAACATTCCCAACCTCTGGTGGAAAGGAGAAAGGGGCATTTCTTGCTCTTTGCTAGCCTACTTCAGAAGAGTTTATTTCCTTTATTAAGGATGCTTCTGGAATGAAAAGCTCCACCTTCCCTCCTCCATTCTCCTCCTTCTCACAACCTTTTCTGTCTTTAAAGCTGTCAACTTGAAAAATATACATATTCAGTATGATCTGATCTAGACTGATCTTAGACATGAGTTTTTCTAATTTTTGTAGATATTGGCATCTTAAAGGAAAGTGTCTAAGATACAAATGGGAAGCACAAACAATAGAAGGAAACTTTGATGACAAACCTTTGAAAAATAAACAAACTTTTTTTAAACACCATTACCATGTGCTAAGTAGCACAACTGTTACTGTTTTCTTTGTCCTTCCAACTCTCCAGTGTAACTGTGGCCTTGCTGGAAGTTCCTTATCTTAATATTCCCATCGCTGCTTCCCTGCCCTTTTTTATCTGCTATATGGCTTTCTGAAAAAAAGCCTGCTATTCAATGAACAATGTTGACACCAAATACTGGTCCAACAGGAACACAAAAGAAATGCTTTAATAAGTTTGTGCCAGCTCAAGATAATGCAATATACTCACAAAAAAGGGAACGTATTTAATACAAATCTTCCTTCAGGACAGTTCAACTATTTCATATATATATATATATATATAATGTGGTCTCTCTGATGCTGCTTCAATGTGCTGTCTGGATTATCATTCTTACAAATTTAAGAATAGATAAAGTACTACAAAAATGAGCTGATGTAGAAACCACTACCTATTTTGTAGATTTGCCACTGTACAGCTGTTATCTCCTCAATGGTAGAGGCTTTAACCAAAACCAACCTCTTGTGCAACCAACCAGTTCCAAACTATACATGTAAGTATTGAAAACAATTATGGAGAAGCTAATGACCACTGAACAATTTAGTTAAAAAATGAAAGGGCCTCTATACAGATTGAGAACTTTGAAGAAACATATGGCAAAGGTTTTCAAAACTCCTATGTAAATGAAAGTTAGACTAAACCTAGTCTGGAACTAAAGATGGTTTTAAAGCCTTTCTGAACTGAGGAAGCAGCTGAGACTTGCTTAAGGCAATTTGGGTGAACATATACAAAAGGTTAGGCTGTTTCCCAGCTCTGCTTCATCTGGTTCTGTTGATAACAGACCTAACAAGGAACAGAATATTCATAATTCAGAATGAAAAAAAATACCTTTTGCAAAATACATTTAAAAGCTTTTGGCTCACACTGAGTTAGAATGATCTCACCCAACTTTAAGCATGTTTGCCATGTAGTATCTGTTTGCCACATGATTTCCGAGAGGATTGTCTTGGGCTTTTCTTGAGCTAATGAAATAGTCTGAAGTATTACTAAAACTTTTAATATATGGATAATGATAATAGTTAAAAAGAAAATCAAGGAAACCACCTACTTTGTTGTAATTAATACAGCTCATTTGCCTTCAGAGCTGCAACTGTTCCTGTCAGTTAAGAATATTTTCCTGTGACCCAGGGCTTCACTGTTTGGAGTTTAAAATACTAGAGATAGACTTTTTCTCAGCACCACAGGATATCCAACACAATAAAGGCTTTGGATATTCTTCTTAATGATCTATTTCAGTATCAACCTATTACTGTCTATTATACAAAAAGCCCTCCAAAAATCATAAACTGAACATGTACATGCTACATGAGAAAAAGAAGTAGCTGGTAACTGTTTTGACATGACAAGACCTCAAATCACTCAGACTCAAACTAAACCTGAAACTTGACTTTTCTTAGAAGCTTATAAAACACATATGTAAATTGCTTCACTATCAATATTCCAGTAAGAAAAAACATCCTATGGCATATTCCACAGACATGTTAATACCATAACTACATAAATATGAGAAACTTCAATAGCTGAAAAATAAAGAAGAAACCTGTGTTTATTCTTTACTGAGCAAGTGCAAAGTAATAGAACCTGGAGGATCTTTTTATTGTGGACTATCTTCAACATTTTGAAGATTCTCAAGCAATTACTATTATGTGCCCCTTTCTTAAGGCTTTTAAACAAGCACATGACTTTTACAATCCCGCTAGGTGTGATGACTGCCAACACAGAAGTGCATTTGCCGGAGAGAAGTGTAAGAGAAGAGTGTGCGGAACAGTCTGAGGCTGACATCACATACATTGATAATTAATTTTATTCTCATCTTTTCAGACTAAGCCTTTTGTCGTACTGTGTTTAGCAGTAAAATCCTAATCTTGTGAAAGCCTAAGGCTTGGCTTTTAAAGCTTTTACAGCAATCCACTGTCAGAGGGCTTCTTGGTCTTCCTCCTTCAGTTTCTTGACCTTTCTTCCCTCCTGCTTCTATATTGCTCAGTCCAAAACTCCATTCCACCCATCACGTAAAACTTTCTCCTCCAGCATGACTCTACCATCTTATTTTCTAAATACGATCAGCCTTCTGTTCTCCAAACACCCCACCCTCAATTCAGAGTCATCATTGCTCATTTCCACATTCCTCTGTTCAAGGAAACCTCCCTTTGGAAGGGTGATCATTTACATACTAAAAACCAAACCACTTCCTTGGCCAAGAAAGCAGGCTTGTATTTGAGTTGCTTAGAAAGGAAATCAAGTAATAGCTTCCACAGGAAAGGGCCTGGGACATTGAACCATTACAATTCATACAGTTCCTGGAGTTCATACAACCCTTGAAAGACTACACTCACCACCTTCTCTTCCCATGCCGGCTTCTGTGAGATACTCCTTTGCTAGTATTCTTTATTGAGGGCTCCTGCCTCATCTCCAGAAACTGGAATCTCATCACACAGTCCTCAAGCATGCTGTGGCTTGCAGTCACTTCCCAAACACAAAGCAGGTGACCCTCCCGAAGGCTGACCCCAGCCCCCCAGCCTCTGCTGCTTGCTGTTCTGTTCCAATGCCAGATCATAGCTGCTGTCAGCTTGGTGCTGCTAAAGGACTTTCCCTTTATGTGTCACACCGCATGAACACCGCATCTGCAGCTAAGCCATTTTCTGGTTTCATTTTACTTTTCTCTCTCAAAGATCAGGATGGAAAAAAAAAATGACTTGGAGACTTTAAAGCAGCAATGTATAGCAAGGAATTTGGGCTGTGTAATTTTTTTCATTAAACTGGCAAGTACAGCTTTAGCATAAAAAAACATAGCTGGCTTTAATAGAATTTTGTATGAAAAGATATACCAATAAAATGAATGTCATTACTGTCCTTTAAAGGGAAATTTCTTTGGAATAATATCAACAACATCAGAAGTGGGAAGCATTGGGTTGTGGTTTTTCTTACACTGATAAGCTTTAACTGAACTTTGTTTCATCATGCATGTAACACCGCTTCTATGCAACATGAATGTAGCTTGTGCAAAAGCTTTCTCTATTACTAGAGGCAGGGGAAGATCTCAGATCTGATAAAAATACCTTTCCAGCACGAGTCCTTTATTAATAGATAATAATCTTGTTACAACGTCTTCATAAAACAGGCATTTGTCTGGTTTATTCAGCTGTGCCCCAGACTTCAGTGACCCCATTAACAGTGACAAAATCTTGGTGTTGTCCTACCTTTTCTTCACCCCAGGCAAGCATTAGTCATAAACCCAGTAAGTTTGTACTGAGCTACATTTTTTGTTAGGAAATAACACCTCTGTTGCAACCAGCATGCCCTGCCCTTGGCAGCAGCTTCCATTCTGAAACAGCTACTATTTTAATTGTGATCAGCCACATTAATTATCCACTTGAAACCAAAATCTATCCATTTGGAATTGCTGCTATGTCCTACGCACATGCACTGTAACAACGATTCATTAATTAACATGCATCAAGCTGTATACTCACGAGAAAATGCATTCTGCTTTTAAAATTAAAAGGCAAATTTCAAAAGATGGAACAAGATTACTTATTTTGCGCTATTTTCTGCTTGTGCTGGCAAATGATGCATCTGTTCAAATACAAAGACGCAAATCACTTGTGCCTACCAGTCAATTATTGGTAAGATGCTGACATCCCCCCCTTCCCCCCCCAGAAGAAGTAACTTCTTCAAAGATCCTTCCGAATTTAAGCAGGCACAGTTCAACAAGGAGATCACAAATTCTAAAGAAGTACTCTTTCACTACACAACTTTGGGTTTGGTTAATTCAGAATACCAGCAAAAAAAACGTCAGTCCAAACTGACCTGAACTAATTTGAGTTTCAAATCATATAACCTTTCAGGGAGTTTAATCTTTCAAATTTATTTATAAAATTTATTAAAATTCTGTGTGAAAAACTACTATATTTGACATTCATTACAATGTGACTCATTGTATAAGCTGACTCATCCTATGAGGTGATTCACTATATAATGTCAAATGATTGAAAATATTAAAAATGTCAATTCTGGAATCCAAATTAAGACTTGAGGGAGAAGTTATGTTACATTACTGTAGCATTCTAGAAGATTTTCAAGAGAATTCTCGAATCAAATAAACTGAGTATTTGTTAAAACTCCTGTAGCTGTGTTAATCAGCATGGCTCAAAGAGGTGACAAAATCCAGTTACCACTGAAAATTTCCCGAATCCCAAAGAACAAAAAAGTATTCGGTTCTGGTATAAATACCTCATTCCCACCAAATTAACACACATTATCCGTGTGGAAGCAGTGCCATCTGGAAAGGGCATACAAATGTGCAGGCTAAGAATCATCGCATCATATCATGATCATCATCAAGGGGAAAAGCTGCTGCCCAACTTCACAACTGAAGCTACTGCAAATTCTGACCAACATTCAACATACGGGGACTTTGCTGAAGCTATCCTGAGCCTGTCTTCAGCAGGATGTATCCAGTTGCACTTCTCCAAAGGAAACATTGTGAGGTTTTAAATCTTTATCATTTAACACTAAATAGGGTAAATATTAAACCTTCAAAAATACTGGTTTTGTCAGTTTCCACCAGTCCCTCCAAACTCATGACTGGGTGCTGCTGTGCTTTCACTCTCTATGGCAATGAGAGAAGGATGTATTGAAGGGGGAGGAAAACAAACAACAGAAACAAAGGTTAAAAGGTTTTAAAGGTGTTCCTCCCTGGGACAGGGCCCCAGTAAAGCACATCCAGTGGAAGACTAGGTTATTTTCATTGTTTAAAAATCTCTACATCATGAACTCATCATCACTGTACCAGGATGTGGGAACCGCTCTGAATGTGGGTGTTAGTAGGAAGCCTTTCAGCTAACATCTTTCTTTGGCTACTTCAGTTCCAGCACAAGCTCCAGGGAGCTGCTCAAGCAAAGAAAGCACACCTTATTCTTTCCTACAACTATCCTGTGCCCACAGACTTCTCACAAACATGAAGTCTGAAGTGTTTGTTTTAGGGAGCTTAATTTCTAACTGTAAAATGTTCTTGGTGGCCACAATGCAAACCGTTGGACAAAAAGCTATCATGTGGTTTCCAGACCAGAAAAAAAAAGTCAAGAGAAAAAAAAAACCCAAACATATCTGAAGACAATACAAGTCCTTGGATGTTTCCAGTGAGCTCCATTATTCAGGACTCTTCTTCCTCCCCTTCATTGTCTGCTTTAGTTCGGAAATTTTTCCTATTCTTTTTCTTACTGCAGTGGAATCCAACTGTTCCCACCGACGGCTCTTCATCTGCACCACTAAACTTTGCACTAAGATTACCTTCTGCGTTCAGGTCCCTCGCCATCATGCACTCCTCCTCCTCTGTTGCCTTACTACTTTCACTATCTAGGTGTCCCAGCTCTACCTTATCTTCCTCCCTCAAATCATCAGTCTTCCTAAGAGATTTTCCTTTCAGATCCGTTTTCACGTGTTTCTTATCATCCTCCCCTGCTGTTGATGTTTTCTTTTCCAGTCCATCCACACCCCTTTTTGCTGGTTTGGAGAAGACAATCCTCCCAGCTCCACAGCTGGAAGGGTCCTGGTTGAAGTATGGGGTATAGCTATCTTGGGTAGCTGAGCTTTGTTCCATTCCTCTTTTCTTCAGACCCTCTAGAAATTCCATGGCCACTGCCCTGTTAGTCTTGTCACTAGACTCTGAAACTCCATCTAGACTATATTTGGTCCAGCGTTCTGGGTGTGCCACATAGTCAGGCAGTGCAGGAGAGGTTTTGGGAGCCTGCACTGCTTTGGC
This sequence comes from Psittacus erithacus, assembly GCA_009867235.2. Taxonomy (NCBI): domain Eukaryota; kingdom Metazoa; phylum Chordata; class Aves; order Psittaciformes; family Psittacidae; genus Psittacus; species Psittacus erithacus. The sequence continues at coordinate 18,547 of WYDI02032814.1, forward strand.
TTGCTTTCCCAGGCTCTCTAGAACCATGCTACCTGCAACTGTGATTGGAGGCAATGGACGTTTAAACCTCCCATCAACAACAACATCTTCACGCATTGAGGGCACAGACGACTTGGCCGCCTCCTCCAGGCAATCAAAAATGCTCTGGCTACGGAGGGAGAACGTCGAACTCATGCCCCTCAGATGGAATGGCTGGACAGAAGATCTGTGACTGCTGTTTGAAGAGTCAGGGGTCTCCGCTGATCTGTAATCCCCATCATCTACAGACAGCTCCTCAGGAGATATTGTATCAACTTCTGCTTCATCTGCTAACCCCAAATCCTCGGAATCAGAATCGCTGAGCGACACTGTGTCTGAGGGTACAGCTCCTTCGTGGCCTTTGGCCCCATCAGCCACTATCCCCAGGAAGGGTTTACGTGCATCCTGATCTCCCATCTTCCAGCTGCCACTCCACTGAAGTCTTTGATGTAGGATCAGGAACAGCTGCACATACGGGTTTCAAAACGATCAGCGAGTTTAGTGCCTAGAATACAAAGGAGCAAAAGAATTCAACTGTGAAATGAGAACCAAGTATGAGACTATCAACCTGTGCTGGGCAAAACAATTACTACTGCAATATAACAGGCAGCTGCACTTCAGGAACTCCTAAGCAATTTCCTTCAAATAAAAACATTATTTAAGGAATGAATGCACATTAAGAGTTACCCAATACTTAATACAAGAATTTGAAGCAATTAGAAATAGCACCGCCCACCAAATTTCATTAAAGGTTACAGCAGGTCCAATTACTAAAAGATGAGCATAAAGATGAGCAAATCCGAATACCCCATAACTGTATATCTTCCAAGAGACAGGAATGACTTCTCCAAATTATACCCTGTATTAATCATACTGTATAAATCCACAAAACACATCCTAATCTCTCACATTTTTTGGCCATTATGATCCCTTATTGCATAAGACACTGCACTTCCTGTCCCAGTAATCATCACATTCTGCCTGTTATAAAGGACACTATCACTTGTCAAGGTCAGTGGCACAGAAGCCACAATATACCAGGGCTAAAGTTTCAGGATTGCTTTAAAGGGATATAAAGTACAAGCTCCGCTCCTTCCTTAGGTCTAAACTTTCATGTTATTATGAGATTCCTGGAATCAGAAAATAAGCCAGCTCCAGAAATCAATCCCACTAGATTAAGAATAATAATCACATATGCCATGCTCAGGCATAGAAACAAGGGGAAGGTGCAACCAAAGGTTTGCAAAAGCTGGCCCTTCAGTCAGCAAAAATACAGTGTGATTTAAAGCCTGACTCAAGTAGTAGCTGGAATACCTGATCCATTCTGCCACCTGCTTGAAGGGAACCTTGCAGAACAGAGGCGTTGATAATCACACTACCACTGGCCAAGCAATCAAACAGTGCTGGCAAACATACACTTCAGCTCAACTCACAAAAATGTGAGTTACAGAAACAGACCTAATATATTATTAGAATAAGCTCAACTACCTAATTATAGGTTCTTCTGAAAAGATGCAGTAAACAGACATGGAAAGTCTGTTAGTCACTCACTTTCTCTTGAGACTGAGTCAGCTTCCCCTCCTGAGGGCCAGTTAAAGCCGCCAAAGACCTCAGCACTTCCACCCTAGAAAATAAACATTTCCATCAAGATACTGGAAATGTAGTTTTAAAATGAGTTTTAAAAATAATTCCTTCCCCCTGAGTCATCAAAAGCTGCAGAACTCAGTTCTAAATCTGACACAAACTCATGCTGGTATAAAAATCTGTAGATATTCCTGGATTTTTGGCAAAACAACACCACACAGCCTAGTAAGGCAGCACCACTACATTTACTCAACCTCCACATTCACACTGCCAATCTTACTCTGCAGAACAGAAGAGAGGTTTTAAAAACTAAAAATTGTAATTTGCATGTGCAGTAAACCACTGCAAAATGTACAGGATTACATGCAGCTAAGAAAATATGTAAGTAACAGTGATGCTTCGCATGCATTAGGTACTTTTAAGTACTAACACCGTGGCTACTGCAGAGATCTGTTTTCAGAGAAAGGTTGTATTCACAGTTAGGGTCAGATCTTCATGAGGCATTAAACACACAGAAACTTCTGAAGAATTCAACACACCAAATGCTGTGTTCCATGACAAAAGGGATCTGATAACTGCTTTGGAAAACCCTGCCTTCAGTGTAACCCCTAAACAGGATCTAATAATCTGATTAGTTCCTTTGTTTAGTTTTGTAACACATGAAAAGTAATGATTAACATGCAAAAGAGACATCAAAGCACAAAATTGGCTAAAACAGCTATTGCAGATGGCATCAGAAGTGTTCATCACAGGCTCATGGTATCTCTTGTTTGAGGGCAGTTGCACAGAAACAACAAAACTGCTCCGAAGGAGACATTTGAGCCTTAAAAGTGTTAGTAGCCAAACGTACTGGCTCATACAGCACACCAGACAAACTCACAGCTTTGTTATGGTGAAGTGACCACAGCACAACCCGGCCAGGACAGCATCTCTCTGGATGACAAAGTCCCCACCAAACTCTTCCATCCTGGTCTTACTCAGTCTCTGTGTGTTCTTGTGCAATCTGTGAGGAAAAGAGAGACCTCTGTCACTCCAAGCCACGGCCACGAGTCTGCTCTGATTGCAGAGGCAGCGCCGCAGCAAACCCTGCCGTCAGCCCCGCATCACCACCAACACGGGCCTTCGGGACGGTACTGGCACAGACCGCCACAACGGGGAAGGAGACAGCAGTCCCAGGCCCTGGCTCACACCTCCAGCAGGCAAGGGAAAACGACAAAGCCCGGGACCTGGCCCAGCGCCAAAGGTTCAGCCCACAGCCCGGCTCCCTTCCCCGGGCCGAGAATCCTGTTGGACAGGAACGCACACATACCCGCGCAAACCTCTCTGTACGTTAGGGCTGACACCCTCCTCTACCTCCCACACCTTTTCCCTCACGACACCGGGGTGCCTGGGGGCCCGCGCTCCAGCTCAGCGCCGCGCAAGAAGGCCGCCAGGCCACCGCCACCCGCGAGCACACACCGGGAAACGGTGGGAAAACACCCCATACCCGAACACAACGCGGCCCGAAGCCTCCTCACAGCGCCCGCCCACCTTTCCCGCCGCTCCCCACACCCCCGCCCACGACCGCGGGGCACGCTGGGACACTGAGTCCCTACCGGCAGCCAGGGGACAGAGGTGCGCGGCGAGAAGACTACAACTCCCAGCATGCAAAGCGGCACGGAAGGGGCGGGAGAGAGGAGGCAGCAGCCTTTACCAGTACCATCTGTCTCCTTTGCGTCCTGGGAGTGGTAGTCCCCCGTCTCTACTCCAGCGGGGGACATTTTGAGAGCAGAGCGTGAGGGAAACATCACGAAAACGGGGCTGAGCGCTCGTCTCCGCCACCGTGGTGATGGAGTACAGTTTCCGGGGCATACGGCGCTGGCCGCCATTTTGCAGCCTGTGAGGAGAAGGGAGCGGTGGTGCTGCCCCCTGCGCAGGGGCGAGTTTGGGGCCTTAGCAGTGCACCCCGGAGAGCTTGGACTGCTGGGTCCGCCGCTGAGGTGGCTGAGGCACGACGGCCGCGGGGCGGGCTCGCCACCGCCTCCCTCAGCGGTCTGGAAAGAAACATGTCAAGCAGAGCATTTTTCTCATCGGAAAAGCAGGGTTTTTTGGCTGCAATGAAAACTTCAGAGGAAGTGTCTGGTTTTGTTGCTGGGTTGGTTTTATTTTTTTCTTTTTAATGTATTTATTTTCTAACCAGAAAACCCTAAGTCACTTGGGGCGTAAGAGCATAAAATCCATCAATTTTTTTATTTTTTTTTTTTAAAAAGAAGTTTCCATTTTCTATCCCGCAAGCACATTTTTTGTGCATGTGTCAAGCAGTGGAATCGTGGCTGAAAATGTTTTATTGGTGTTGGCCAGTGATGCCTGATGCTGATGGTTTTTTTTTCTTGTTTCACAGAAATTTTGTATTTTCAGAGGAAATACGTTTCCCAAGTAGGTTCAATGTTTAGCGCGTGTTAAAAAGACCAGGTTTGCCATGCCTGTGAGCTGTGCCAGGACATGACCCTGCAGCTTGCAGGGCTCATCTGCACCTTTTCCCTGGCTGCTGCTCTCTTAACTGCCTTGCCTGGCCCTGTGGCTTCATGGTTAAATTACTTCCTGCAAAGACCATGAGCCTCTAAATGTCGCACCTTCAGGTCACTCCATTCCGAGGAATTTGCTATAGGCCATGAGCAAGGCTCATCTATGCTATCATTCTGCAACAAAAGAAATTGCCTTGTAGTCTCACTTTGATTCTAGTGGCACTAATTTCCCCTCATGGCATCCCAGCCCTGCAACACTGGTTGCTTTGCTGGTGGCCGACTTCACTGGATCCCTTCAAGCAGGGCCTGGCTGTGACTCACCCATAATATAAACTGTAGCCACTTCACTTGGATTGTAAGTCTTTAAATACATACTTTTGTTGCTAACTACTGTAATTGATGAGGGCTGTGTTTGGAATACATTTGGCAGCAATGGTGAAGTTAGCATACAATGTCTTCCATTTAGCTGGAGTCATGCTCTAGTTTTAAACAACAGCTCGAGAGGTGTTTCCCCATTTGGTGATCCTATTTTTTTTAATGTATAGGCATATGATACTATGGTTACAAGCATACAAGTGGGTTTCCGGCTGGAGGGAGGAAGAAGGGATAACACAATTCTTCTGATAGGCGAACAGGAATGGATAGGAGGAGGGTAGTAAACAGACAAAGGGAGCCAAGAGTAAACTATGGGTGAAGGCTACTGGTGCTGCATAGCACTGTCTGGGGTGTTGGTGACACACAGGAGTGAGCCTCAGAGCAGGCAAGAAAAGGATGTAAACAGTAGCATGTCACTGTTTTTGTGAGGTTGGAGTCAAACAGGGTACACCATAGACTGGTGCAAACAATGGTGCTCTTCTGTTCTGAACCTTGGTTCAGTGCTAGATTAGGGGCTAAGAGGGGCAGAATTGGCAACATCACCTCCACTGTCTCCAGCACCTGTGGATGTGGGTGCCTTCAGAGACAAGCCTCTGTATTTCCAGAGGCTACAAGTTCCTGTCTTTTGCCTGGATGCTGTGTATGTTGATGATTAAGGTCACTTTCGGAAGCTAACTGTACCCTTTTCCTCTTTCCTGTATTTTTGCTGACAATTTACTATCACACACTGCGAATGAGCTGCTTTTTCTCTGGCGGCTGAGGACAAGACAGTTTGCAGCAGTGGATATGCTTGTGTGTTGGGATTTTTGCTATTGCTTGGCGACAGCTGAAATAAAAATAATGAGTCAGACTGAAGACGAACAGATGTTGAAGTGTTTTCTCCTCGCCGGCATGAACTAAGGTGGCTTGACAAGGGATAGGGGCTGGATGTGAGCTGCAGCGCAGGCCATGATCCAAGCAAGCAGGCTGCATTTGGTGTGTGGACTCTGAGGGGCCAGCTTCTTCACAGAGATGGCCCCATGTGTCTGAAGGAAGCCAGCACGTCCCTGCATGCAGGGGCAGTGTGTGCAGATACATACCAGTGTCAGCCCTGATACTGGGAACCTCGTGCGCCTTCCCTGCAAATAAATCTCTCGTTTGGCCCCCATCTGGTAAGTGTTTCCGCTGCTCACTGGCAGGCTCTTTGCTTGGAGCCTGGGGTAGGCGCCTGGCAGGGATGGCTGGCTCCTCTCCTCACAGCTATAGGGAGAGTGGCAGGCCATTCCTAGCAGCTGCCCAGATCCTGCAAGCCAGACAGAGTGCTTTCATCGTCTCGTATGTTCACAAGGACTGTGGAAGTTAATCTGGTGTTGCCACATGCAGCTGATGCTGGGACTTCTGAGGAGAAGTGGGGAGGGGAAGGAGTATTTTCCTGCAGGCAAAAAGCTAAAAAGGCACAGTAGTACCCAGCACATCCTTCTCTGCTGGGAAATCATTTGCAGGAAGGAAAGCCTACAGATAGCCTTGAAATCCCCCATAGGGTGCGTTTCCAGGATTGAGTGCTTGACACTGCCTCTTCTACACCAAGCTTTGTTTACCTTTGTGCTTGCATTTGCTTCTGGCTTACCTGCAAGCAGGTTTGATTTATTCCAGCGCTGATCATGTTGGTGCTTTCTCTCAGTAAGGTAACTACATAAAATTGGTTCCTGTGGAACAAGTTTTAATGCGGGCAGGCTATAAAGGTTTTTATCAACTTGATTCTTCACAATACAATGTTGTGGCTGGTCTGGAGAGGATCTGCAGGAAGAACCCACAACCCCTTTTCTGCTAGACACATTGCCTGTGTGGGAGGGAACTGAAGTCAGTCAAGAGCAAAATTAATACTCTCTGCAACTATTGAAATTTTACAAAGAGACAAAACCAGTTGGGGGTCCCTGTTCATTTTGATTTAGCTACAGAATATTTGCACTAAAAAAAACACCAACCTTCCTCTAATTCTGGTTTCTTTTTTTTTTCTCTTTGCTATCACTGACCCAGCATGCCTCATACTAGTAACATAGTGAAGGGCGCAAAGAGGTCCTTAGAACCAGCTGAGGTCCTTGAAGTTAACATGAAGCAAAAAACCAAAACCCACAAAATCCTAGAACTCCCTAGTCCTCTTGTTAGAACATGATCTGTAGGAGTTTGTTAACCAACATAACTTTGTAGGCAGCACAGGGCTTTGCATTTAACACCACTAACCCTTGCTCAAGGAAATCTTAGCAGTTTTCTCACAGCCCGCAGGGAGGGCACTGTGTGTGTGCTGTCTCTCCTGGCCTAACACCAACACCTCTTTGGTACTCGGCAAAGCTGTGTTCCAACATGATGGAATGCCCTAGCAGACCAAGGCCAAGAAACACGTTTTATTTATTTTTTTTTTAAGAAAAGGTGTGATTAAACTCTAATTAGAAATGTTACTTGCAACCACTGGCACTTATGTTGGGTCATCAAAACCCAGGGAGAAATGCTAAGTGGTCCGCACCAGTATGCCTGGCTGCAAAGTTGGTGTACCCTGTAATGTATCTGCAAGCGTGAAAACACCATGGGTTTCAGTTATGCAGCAGTCTTAGCACTGGGAGGTGTTTTCTGTTTGCTCCAAGTCCCTAAGCTCTGAAGCGAAAGCATCAAGCTGCCCGTGCTTCAGACAAGCTGCCAGAAGTTGGCTCAAGAGCTCACACTAGAACAGCACTTCTGCATCCTCCTGCTTTGGTTATGCCCAGTGCAAGGTAATCTGATGCTCCCAGCCTGAAACTGGGAGTCAGACAACAATACACAGCCTCTAGTTCAACTGCACAGCATGGTACAGATGGGATTTGGTGGTTCTATACTGTAGCTTTATCACTTAATCATGACCTGGTCAGGTAGTTAATTAGTTCACTCTCTGCTCTGGCACCCACTGATGGCAGATGTTCTTCCACTGGGCCATATTTCCACTCTCGCCTCCTGAATCTTCTCTGGTAGAGCTACAGCTTCAGCCCTCCCAGCAAATGAGGTTGTTAAAACACCTTTTTTTTTTTTTTTCAGAACAGTCTCCTTTGTTGTCAGCAGCTTGCCCTGGAGCTGAAACTCTCTCCTCTCCCCTGACAGGAAAGGGCCATGCTGCCATGCCCAGCAAGCAAAACAGCAGGTCAGAGCACATTCTTCATCACGGAGCCAGGCAAGTGGAGCTGGCAGGCAGAGGAGGGGTGCTCTCCTCTGCCGAAATCTGCACCATAATCAGTGCTTGCTGAGAGCTGGCTGTTTTTTTTTTTTCCCTCCTGTGGGAATACTGCAGATCTTGGTTACAGCATAGACATCCTCTTACTAGGGAAGGGACATAACCAGTTGATACGTATTGGTCACAGTTGTCTTCCTAGAAAACAATCAGGCACATTGCTGCTTACAACACAAACAGCCCAGACGCGGCGTAAGAAACAGAGCTCACAAAAGCAAAGAACAACCTCCAAAACTTCTAATTAGAAACAGTCTAGAGGTTGTTTTTCTCCAAGAAACAGTTTGGGAGTGGGGAGGAAAATAATTCCATTGGAAAAAATCCCAAATTAGTCTAGTTTACAAAAATTCACACTTGGGTATTTTTTTCTTTTGGTGAAAATTCTTATTTTACAAAAAAAAAAAAAAAAAAAAAAAAAAAAAAAAAAAAGGATTCCTAGGAATCAGAAGTCCACAATGAGGTCTCCAGTGAGTTTCCAAGTCTTTCAGACCTTGGAGAAGAATATTTAAGGGAAGTGTCAGCCAGTGTTGTCAGTGCAATATGAGAACAAGTGGCTGCAAGCATTCCACCCACCCCTTCCTCTCACAGTGGTTTATCCATGTGGCCTCACATGCTCCTACACAGCAGGCTGCTGTTTTCCAAGAATAACCCATGTCTTCGCTTAACAGCCTCTTAAAGGGGCCTGGTTTACCCAGTCCTCTCCCAGCATCCCAGCATCTCAGCTCAAGCATCATGTACAACTTATCTGTTCTGAGTACACCACTGTTAATATTCAGACCTGAAGTGCAAACAGAGGAGACTGAATTCAGCCAGGGAAGCTTAAGATCCCAGCTATGCTTCCAGGCAGAGGTTCCAAGGCACACACCTTGGATGCCAAATACATGCCGTGCTTTGCCTGTTCGTTTCCACTATTGTTTCTCCCCCTGTTGAACACCATCCCAAGCCTGACAGTGACTCATATCAGCTTAATTCTAGCTCCAGAGGCAGGAATAATTATATCCCCATCTGGAGCAACAACAGAGCACCACAATCCAAATGTTTTAAGGCATGAAGCAAAGAGAATCACATTCACAGGAAACCACCTAGAAGGGTCAGCTAAGGACTGCATTGCCTGCAGCCCAAATTTTGCACGAATACAAGAATGAGACGAGCCTGTTCCTTCGGAAGACGTGACACAAATCCGTGCATGATGGAAAGAAACAAGATCTGACAACACATCAGTAAAAATGCAGTAACAAGGGGTTTGCTTTGTTTCTTTTTTTTTATTGTTTTGAAATATCACTTTTTTTTCTTTCCAGAAGTCATTATGTCTGACTCCATTAACAGTCAGGTAAACAAGTGAAAGAACAACAGATGGGCATGATCTTGTAGCACGTGCACAGCTGCTGGGAGCAGGCCTTGCTTTTTTTTGCAGCAGCTGAACATCGCTCTCCCTCTCTCTCCATACCACCATGGGCAATGGCTGCCAGCCACTGTGGGACATTCCTGCTTCAAACACAGCAAGAAGTCCAAGCCAGGGCAGAGAAAGGCAGGCAGCTGTGGGATCACAGCACTTGGCATCCCCCCGGCTCTCAGGCAGGCTTTCCCCTGGTGGTTCAGAGGGGTGGGTGGTGGCAGCAATTGCGGCATTACCAAACCATCCGTGAAAATCAGACCAGCCCCCAACCGGCTGGCAGCAGGGGGCATTTTGGGCCATTTGGGGTCATTTCAGGAGACCTGGAATGTGCGCAGTACTGCCACTGCAGCCCCCTTTCAACACAGTCACCCTATTTTTCCAGTCCACATTAACTCCTCCACAGCTGTGCCCTCCCTTCCCTTCAGGGAAGGCACAATTGCAGCAGCCTCTGCTGCCAGCAAGCAACCTTTCTGCCTTCCCTCAGCACCACTCTGGATGTGTCTCCAGCCTGCTTGCAGGCCCCTGTCACAGAGGCTGGAATAACCCATGCTGTTGAAGCCTGGTTCACAAAGCATCCTGGTGTTAAGGTTAACTGGCTGTAAAACCGCAGCGGCTCATCACACAATGCACACTATGAGAAATGTTTATTAAATTGATTTTTGTTTCATTTCTTAAAAAAAAAAAAAAAAAAAAAAGAAAGAAGTCAAACACACTGCTTTGTAGCATGCTCCACAGTATGAAAAAATCCCAAGCATTCAGTTAAGCTGTCAGCAGCTCTGTTTGACTTTTTGATGTGGTCTTTCAATTTAGACCTGGACAGTTGGCTCTCCTCTTCCCCCATCAGTCTCTCTCCTCCTCCCTGCCTCAGCTCATAGCCATTTTCTCGGCTGTCACTAGGTCCAGGAGGATGCTTCCCTGGAGAGGGGGGGGTTTGCATTTGCAGCCCACAATTTCATCCATAGTCTGTTTTTTAGGAGTATAGAGGGGAGCAGAACGAGGCTCCACGTTGCACACACAAATGTGCAGGTATGCAGGAGACGGTCTGAAGCAGGGCAGGGGTCCTACCTAGTGGTTTTTCTGCCTTCACCTCAGCCAGCTTTGGGACTGATCAACTGGCAGGACAGCCCTGTCTCTTTTGGATCCTGAGTGCTTTCAACAGGGCAAGTCCCCTCAGCCCTTCACAGCTCCCTCTCTAGCTTGTTTTAACTCGAGCCCAGCTTCACAGGAGGCCAGGCTAGTGGAAATCCAAGTGAGTAGAGTTTTTCTGTGAGGCTTTCTCAGCTACTTCAGTTCTTAAGCATGATAGATCCTCTCTGTCCTTCTTCTCCCAGGGCTGACCCCTCCTGCTACAGCTGATGACCACTGAACTGGAGACTCTCCACTAGTAACTCTAAGGAAAACATCACCCTCTCCCTGCAAAACTCCTCTGCCCTCTCCCACAACTTTCCCAGCCACTGGCTGTTCCCCTCCCACAGCACCTTTCCTGCAGTAGCCATAGGGGCAAGAGGTGGCTAAGGGAGCTGCCTCAAGAGCTCCCCACAGTGACAAACCACCTCTGAAATGAGCCAGCAAGCAAACTGAAGCCCAGGTGGAACACTGTCTGAGCTAACTTCCTGCCCTTCCTCCTCCCCCAGCTCTCAGACTCCCTCTCTCCAAGTACCACCTTTCTCCCTACTGCTCCTGCTTGGAACAACCCAGACTCCTAAAGCTACAATGTCCAAGGACACACCTAACCTGCATGGAGACCCAGTATGTCTTCAAACAGAGCTCCAGATACATATGCAGCATCAACTGAATACTGAACAATATCAAAAATACAGTATAAGGAAAGAAAACAAATTGAAATGCTTAATGGCATATTTATATACATTTGTCAACAGTCAACAAAAAAGGCGGGAAGTTACACATCCATTCTGTATGCTAACAATCCCAATGCACATATATGTAAACACCCATGCTTGGTTGATGCATATACATATAGCCACAGAACAGAGTACATGACCTGAAAGAACTACACTGGAGAACCGGGAAGGGGTTACCTACTGCAAGACTCGTCTCGTTCTCGATGTGCACAGTGTGGACATTCAGGGCAGTGTTGCTTTAAGGCTATTTCTAAGGCTGAATCTTTTTATGTCCAACCCCTCAATCTGAAGTAATGTTGAAGCACTTCCTCCTCTTATCCAGCACAACTTGATATATATATATATATTTTTACCTATATACTTTTTAAAGGCCCTATATACTAAAAGGTAGGAAGAGGAAAGGGGGGAGTAGAAGGGGAGGGAAGCCTCCGAATGGATCAGTTTACCCCAGCGCAGGAATTTCCTATCCTGTAGTGGCAAAGGCCACAGCAGCCATGTGCAGTGGACAAGATAGTCGTTTAAAATAATCACAGGTCCTGCTCCCTATCCTGTCTAAAGCTCTTTGTTGCAATGAAGGGGGAAAGTGAAATACTTTCAGAAACAGAAATATTCCTGAAGTGGGGATGGTGATCACTGGTTTCAACTTCTCCCCTTATCTGCTTCGAGGTGGCAGAGAGCTGAGAGATACTATAATTTCCAGCTCAAGTGCTTGTATGGCTAAGGAAAAGGCTTTGCTTAAAAAATATATATCTATAGAACTATACATATAGATCATCTTTTTAGAGACACTCTGATTTTATTACATAGCTCCTGGGTTATTCTCCCCCTCTGTCTACATGGTAGTGGAGTGGCATACAACAGAAGCCACGTACATCGAATTGGCAAAAAAAGCATACCAGGCTACAAGAAAGTGTTTCACCTGGTGCAATCTAAAATCCTCAATTCCCTTGCTTGGATAAGCTGATCTCCTGCCGTTGATGTAAATGGAAGGTCTTAAAAATAAACTGTTTTATTTTCTCCCCAGATCAGGTTATGACAATTTCCCAGCAATATTACAGTGTGCAACAATATGCTATAAGTAAGGAAAACTGCACAAGAGAATGATACAAAGGTGATATTTTAAACACATATACATATGACTGGGAACCCCCAAGCATCATCCTGCAGTACATAAATGCAGGATTTCTAAGGCTGAAGACTTCTTGTTTTAAAAAGAGTTTTACTCTTTTATTCAATATCATTTGTATGCAAGAATTAGCTTAACAACAGAAACTTAGTACACAACCAGACTCTCCCCAAAACACGTTTATAAAGTAGCACTGAAGAAGGTTAAAAGTGACCCAATTTTTTTTTATATTTGAAAAACTGGAACTAAAATTCACCCCCAGACACTAACCCTTTAATATAATGAATCAATGGAAATGAGCCAATTTATGAAGTTATAGCTGAACCAAAAAAAAACCCAAAAATCAAACCCAGTGAAAACCCCCAAAAGCCAAAGCCATTCCCACTCATCAGAGAGTAAAATTTAAGAATGACTTCTGTTAAGAACTGGCATATTGATGCAAAGAGGTTGGAGAGGAACAACGCACCTGCGTTTTCCCTGGAACACATCGCACCGAGGCGACAGGGGCTATTTGTTCTCCACTCTCAGGGAGTTGGGGTGATGCTAGGAAAAGATGAGTACAAATGAACAAAACCACTACATTCTGCTTCGGCATCCAATTATGTGTATAAAAAAAATTGGGATTGAAAAAGAGAGTAAAAATCAAGGCAAAGTTTTCTGATAACAGGCTTCAGCTTTCTCCTCTGTACAGCATTATTTCTGAATTACAGAGGGTGGGGAAGAGGGAGGAAGGACTCATATCCTGCTACAGCTGCTTTCCCCATCACACAAAACTGATGTGTAACTAATTCAGCCACAAGGATATGAGAAAGTTTCATTTATTAAAAAAAAGTACTTCAAAACAAAAATGGTGAGTACTGTACGGTAATACTGAAGTATTTATATACATAGTTTTCTTTGTCTTTTGTTGAAATGTCTCATGGTCACTTGGTGGCACTTGGGGTCCCCTCTAGCGCCATCCGCCCTGCTCCCCCCTTCCCCTTCCCGTCTCTCACGGCTCAGTAGACAGAGCTGTTCCTTATGCCGCAGCACAGCACCATGCTCAGGATCATTTCGAAGATCTGTTGGGAGACACAGGGGCACCAGTGAGGCACCAATCAGAACAATGCAGGAGCTCTCCTGTGCCACATGAACACTCTCATGCCAAAGATAAGGGCGGAGGTCCTGTGTCTTCAGTTTTCATTAGCAGTTGGTCATTAGAGATAAGATGATGTTCTCCCCTCTAGCTGGCAGCAGTGGCGGTTACTTTGCAAGCATGGCAGCTATGCAGCAAGTGCTTCAAGATCCCCCCAAGCATTACAGCCCAGCCTCTGCACACGAACTGGGTTACCAGCCCATGCCACCCACTGCTCACTGGGGAGCAATCCCACCATGTCAAAGAATGCAAATCCCTTCTCATTGCAGACTGCAGTGACAAAGCATGGCAGCCTGAGAAACAAGGGGTTTTGGAGGCAGAGAGGAGGCTCAGTGGTGCTCTGCCCTTCTGGATAGGGTTGCAGGTGCTCACCAGGAGCCTGCTCTAACATCCCAATCCTGCAGAGGGATGATGAAGCCCTCTGTCTTGACACATCCCAGAGCAGCTGGTGTGCAAAGGGCTGCCACTGTCGTTGAGCCTCAGGGACATGTGGAGGAGAGGGATGGATCCAGCCCAGCTGGAACAGGATCAGGGCACCCTGAGGTGGCTTTTTCCCAGGGCACCACACAGTCACACTTACCATGATCACGGCGACCACAATAGCAACAATACCGATCACGTACAGCTTCCCAGAGAACAGCTCATCAATTTTTTTGTGGCAGTTGACGGTCTGAAGCAGAAAAGCATGCTGGTCAGAGAGCCTGCTCTCCCCTTGCCTGCCCCTGGTAATCAGAGAGGCAGGTCTGCTTCCTCCAGTCCCGCTTATGTTCCTGGGTCATGACTCTAGGACTTCCCACCAGACTTCACCCCTCTGTGCCTGTCAGCCCCTCAAGCAGGAACAGCAAAGGAAGTACTGACAGGAACTTCCAACATCCCTCTACACCATCACCAAACAAGTTAAATCTCTACCCTTTAACCTAATTCCCAATAAATCCCCAAATTTCCCTGGCAGCCAAGTTTCCTCACATGAGCTGCACTGAGCAAAAAGCAACCATACCTACCTCAAAGGTTTTCAGGATGGAGTCCTTTCTTGAGCAGAGGTCTTCTCTCCACAGGGGAACCGTAGCTCCTATTACATTATCAGGACCACAGCAGTCCAGCTATATAGGGAGAGGGGAAAAAAACCCCAAACAACCCAACAAAAAAACATCATTAGGAGACAGCAAACACTCATGCAGCGCTCTCCCCACCATTAAACATCCCTGAAGCTACCCACAACTGAGGAAGCATCTTGGAGGGGAAAACAAGGGAGGGGGAGTAACTCTCCAAATTAATTTTTTCTTTCAATGAAATGCAGCTGCTTCCTGCAATAGTGGCAGACAGAGCTGATGTTGGTATCCTGGAGGAGAGTGAACCCAATTCTCTCCAGAGATTTTGCTTCCTGCTGAGCAGAGGAAGTATTGGGAATAGTTCCTTAGAGCAATATTTTTCTTCCATTTAATTTTACTTAAATCAGGGGTGCTGAGGTAACTGAAAAGCAACTTAATTAGAGCTTGAGCCAGACTTCCCAGCACAGCGTGAAGGGCAAAATACTGAAGAGGGCACAACTCTGTTTCTTGACATGTGAGAACAGCAAACTTGGCAGGCTGAGACCTGCATGTAGGACCATCTGCTTTAGACCTTGCTTTTCTCATTCATTTTCCAGACCCCTGGTTTTAATCCTCCTTCCTCCCACATTTGCATTTCCTCTGGCTGCAAGAAACTGCTATAGAGAGGAGATTTCTACATAGAGCTTGGTAAGCAGGCAGCAAAATCCCAGTGCTAAAAACATGAACACATTTGAACCATTTCCTAAGCATCGAAAAATCCAGTGTTGCCTTCACTCCCTGCCTGAGGACTTGTAGCTCAACTTACTGCTTCTGCCTCAGTGAGGAGGATCAGTCTGTGTGCAGTGACAGCTGTTGCTCACCACTGACAAACCACATGCAGAAGTTAACTGGGTGTCATTCGCAGCATGCAAGATCCTATCTATCAGCAGGTGCTTTGGGCAACTGCATGTGGCCTGAGCAGAGTGTGCAGCAAGACCACTGACATCTTACCGTTTCATGAAAGGTCTTCACCACAGCTTTGCCATTGTTCGCGTCTGACTCTGCCATGAGTGCTTGTTGAAACGCTTGATCGTAGAACTGCTTCACATCTTTGGCTATCTAGGAAAGACGGGAGAAAAACTCCCTTTCAGGCAGAGAAGAAGGAAACCCATCCAGTGGACAGGTTCAGTGCCTGAAGGGGAATGGTTCCCTCCAATGGCACACACATGTAGAAGAGCAGTTTTTAAATAGATTTGCACCCCATTTATTTGCACAGGTGTGTGAAAACAGGCCTGTCTTTCATAGGGCCTAAGCCCCTCCAGCCGCAGGGTGTTAAGAGCAGCAGGTATTAAGAACCTCATCCACCACTCAGCAGGTTTCAGCAAATGCTATCCAAGTGCTCCACAAGCATTCTCTGTCAGGCAAAGACAGACAAGGCCCAGAGGGTGAACCACAAGATCTGAGATAGCCTTCAGCCCAGGTGGATTTGCTGTTTGGCTCAGAAGCAGCTTGTTCTGAACCACCCGACACATGGAGACAAAGCAAGCAGGTAACACGTCCCACTGAGGCTGCAGAGGCAGGCAGGACATGCTGGGGAAGTCAGGAGGAGGTGGGGTGTGCAAGCAAAGTTGCGGTAGGTACAGGCACCTAGGCTTACTGTCTGGCAGGAATTTGGGGGTATTGGACACTAAAGCCTCATGTAGGTGGCTCATTTTCAGGGAAACTGTCCTTGTGGCTTCTCTTCTAATACCCTCCAATAATTTGGGAGAGACAGATTAAAAGAGGACATGCAAGAGAAGCAAAATCAAAAAAAAAAATAGGAGCAAGTACAAAAGGGAAGATGCTTTCACGAACATCTGCTCTTGGGAGTGCAGGCTGGGCTAACACACAAAAAAAGAAACTGGAGCAAGAAGGAGCATGATTTCAGTCAATTATCCCAGCATTTCTTTGTCACTGCTCAAAAAAGTTTGCTTTGGAGGGCAACGCTCTCCAATCAAAGCATTTGATTCTGGTACATGAAAAATATAAAATAATAATCCTATTTCTTGCCATCCCCATCTTGCATCCCCATCCCCATCCTGTATGTAAGGCATCTGTGGAAGAGCAATACTGTGCCTGTGTGACAGGAGATGACTGTCCCTCCAGGGGCTGCAAACCCAGGTGGAATGAAGCCCCTCCTGGGAGCAGCTCTCGGTGGCCAGGATCACCCAGCGCTTCCCTCCAGCCCGTGTTGCTCCCCAGACATCTCTGGCCAAAGCAGGGGGAAGCCTTGTGAGCAGGGGCTTCTAACCAGCCCATTCATCACGCAGGCTGTGAAAGCAGCTGACGCCAACAGACTGCCACTGTTCATTTTAAACTGCAAAATTAATTTTAGGGACTGAAGTCATCGCTCTTGTACTGGCAAATCCTAAATTTCTCAGCTTTATGTCTGATGGCCAAGGACCTTCTCCCCAGGATGGAAAGCAACATACATGGGGAGGTGTTGCCTCCTTACTGAGGCTCTGCTTTTTTTGCTATCACGCATCTTGGACTCTTCAAGATTCACAAACTAACATCTCCAGGAAACACGGCCCCTCTGCAAAGGTTAATTAGTTCACCAAAGCTGCTAGGAAACATACCCTGCCTGCATAATATGTTTAGCCATGGGGGAAGAGTTTATTCCAGTGAAGTCATGCACTCTCTGGTGAATGACTACAAGGCTGTTCCCACTCATGGCTGAGCTGGTCATCTGCAGCCTACGTGCACGTGAAAGCTGAGAAGGCCATCACCTGCTTACACATCTAGTTTACATCTCTTGGTAAACACATTTCCTGCTCTGCCAGAGAGTCTAACCTGTGTTCTGTGCAAAGCCTTGATGGCTGAGAGATCAACACCCAGCCCAAACATGGCCACAGTTCTCATACACTGATTGTTTTGCTCTTCAAGACCAAACTCAGTACGTGTGAGCACATGAAACTGTAGTGAAGAGAAGGTGAAAAGCTACAATTTCAGTCCTGCCCTTTAGCTACCCCCCTTCCAGCCAGAGGACCTCATCTGAGCAGTCCCTTGGAGGGTGCCTGGGACAGAAACTTCTACCCCTCACGCATGCACTGATCAGCAGTACTGATCAGAAGCAATCTCAGTCCTGGCTGACCAACAGCCAGAAGCGGGTTAAGTGATACTGGCAAAGAGCAGGAAGCACCAAGTAACCCTGTTAACGCAGATGCAGGCTCCCTCCATACGGTATTCCCTCCCTTCAGGGCGAGGTGGCTGCGTTTGCTCTTTGCTCTCTGGCACTTAGGATGTGCAGATGGCTTTCCTTCATGACTTCATGCGTGAATCAACTCATTCTGTGACTGACAGTGTGGCAGCAAGGAGGAGACCCAAGTGAGAAAGGGCTATTTTTACTCCAGACATTGCACCACATGCTGTAAGGGGCAGCTGCTACCATCAACTGCTCACATTTAAAATCCATCAGCCTGGCCATGAGGAGTTAGGTGACCTGCCCAGGTCACGTAGCTAATCTAAGTCCCTGTGACTCAGTCTGGGAGCAGCTTGTGAGCAAACCAGCTTGTGCTGGGATCTGCTGTGGTTCTGCCCCAGCCTCCCAGTCCCACAAAGGCAGGCTCTGGAGTTGTCTTACTTGGTCTTTGTTGACAAATCCCCAAATTCCAGCTGCAACTTCACAGGCAAACAGGATCACGAGGCAAGTGAAGAACTGCAAAGACAAATCAAGAGAGGGACATTTAACATAACTGGCTACAGGCAAAAACAACAGTTAGGTGGGTAGAGGTGTGGAATGGCACTTCTACTGACAGAGACAGGAACAAGGTGTCGCCTGACTTCAAACCTTTTCATCACTCATAAACATGCTTAGCCCAAACACATTTTCCTATAACAAACCGGATGCCACCCCACGCCCAGACTTCCCACTGGGATGCCTGAGCAGGGATTAGCAAAGCCCTTCCCACACAGGGACTGGCATGGATGACACATCTCTCCTCTTCATGAACCTGCAGGATCATCCAGAGAAACTTCTTGCTCTGCCACAGATGCTCCAAGGATGGGAATTGCCAGTGCAAGGTTAAAAGCAACATTTCAGCTGCTGAGGAGCTGAGGGGGGTCAGGGTGTGATTTATGGCCAGCTCTCTTGGCATTCACTACCCTGCGAGGCTACTGCAGTTCTTTGCATAAATACTAACACTGACGTTTTCCCACAGTCCTACCGTGTTTGTGCAATTCCAACACTCCTCCCTACCATTCCCCCAAAGCCTTCTGCCATCTTTTTGTTTAGATCTCAGGAACACGTTGTGACGGTCAGTCTGTTAGACTGGGAGTGGGAAGCCATAAAGCTCATATATCAGAGTCAAGTGAGAAGGCACGGAGAGGCACGCTCCACATGCAGCCACCATTACCTCCATGATAACATCACCCTCAGTGACTTTTCCTGGGAAAAGCCCCAAACTGAGAGAATTGCCATGGAAGTAAAAAAGCAAAAGAGATGAATGCAGTTAGGGGAAGACAAAAATCACATTATGAGGTGGGACAACAGCCCCTGACTCCTGGGAAGTCTCTGTTCCACACACATTCAGGACATTTTCTTCACAGAGTAAATGGGATTTTCCAGAATGATGCTATGACCTGGCTCTCACATGCAAGAGCAAAGGGTTATCAGCAAAATGGAAACAGGACTATTGACCTGACAGTAGGAAAAAACTTCCAACATCTGTATCCAATCCCCAAATAAACAACTGCTATTTAAATACCTATATATCCCTGAATCTTATGGACCACCTTTGAGGGACTGGATCCCACATTCCCCCCAAGAAGTCACATCACCCTGAATTGTGGGCACAATGCTGCTGTAATTCTCTGGTTAAGCACTAGCGCTCACTCTTGTGAAGGATGCCTCCAGTGAAGGATGTCTCCTTTATCCCAGATCTGGAGGTACAACTTCCTGCAGAAGTTCTGTAAGCTGGCTGCAAAGCACCAGAGATGCAGCTTGCCACCATGTGAATACAGCTGTGTTCCTGGCCAAGCGGTCAGATACGCCTTCCATGTTGAGCGGCTGCCTCCTGCCTTCCTTGGGCCTTGCCGCTCAGCTTCCATGCTGCTTTTGGCACAGGAGTTTAATGGCATGGAACTTCCTGGTACTTTTCCCTTTTGTGGCAAGGCTACAGTCACTTCATCAGCGGGCTGCAGGAGAGGGGAAGTGGCTGTTTCCCTGCAACACCCTGAGGACACTGCCTGGAAATGTCCTTGGAGCGTGGTGGAAGCCTTGGCCAGTGGAAAGCGTCACCATGAAGTGTCTCTAGCCTTCTCTTGTCAGACCAAGGTGTGAGCAAACATAGGCAAGCACGCAGCAGCCAGAGCTGCTAATTTCAGCCAAAGCAGCCGGTTTCCCTGTTAGATCTCGGGTATGTTGTACCACATGCCCTTCTAATCCTCTTTCCAACTTCAGGAGGGAGTGAGGGGCAATTCAGGCTCTGTAATCACTTGCGCTAGCAAAAACAATAATCCAAAGCTGCCAGACCTCGCTACAACCACCCCTGTCGGATTTGTGCATGGGTTCCTCCTCTTCCCAGCTCAGTGATAATTCCTGCAAACTCCTATAGTAGCTCTTGTCCACCAGTGTTCAGAAGTGCTTTATAAAAGCTGGGGAGAAGCACCCCCTTCTTATTGGGAAACAAGCAACCAGAGGTGAAGCCATCTGCGAAAATGAGGGAAAGCAGCTCCATTTCCCTTTGTCCCAGCTGTGTCCACACCCATGGGTCACTACACCACCACCAAGAACCTTACAGCCCAATAAAGTCAAGTGCTGGAAAATCCTTCCCATTTGTTGTTGTTGTTTGTGGGCTTTTTTTCTTTGTTTTACCCCTTTTTTTAATTTTTTTTTTACACTGAGTTTAAAGCTGAACTACACGTCAGAACTTGCTCTAAATAAATAGGTCTCCTTACCTACCCCCAAGGCAAAGGCTTTTGGTGTGGCTACAGTTTATACAATTAAGCTCATCCCATGCCAGGAATCCTGAGCTGCTGCCTCACATCAAGGACGCCTGCAGCACTTCAGGAATGGATTTTCCGGGACATCCTCACTAAGATATTGTGGGAAATCTTTGCTGTGTTCTCATCCAAACAGATAAAAATAGTGGATGACTCCTTAAAAGAACTGGAATTGTCACAGGCAGCCTTAAAACGGAGCGAAAGGAGAAGCTGTAGGGGGCAGCAGGTAAGAAAAAAGTGTTGGTAGGTGCTTGGTCGGACAGCCAGACTGTGCAGGGGGGAACAAAAGCGGGGCGGCGGCGGTTCACACGTAACAGAGAAAATTAAACCCATAGGCTCTTGCTGTTTGCATCTCTTCTGCTATGCTGCTAGCTTTAGCCTCTGTCTTGCAGCTAGGCACAAGCAGGATCTTGCAGCATGCCTACCAGCTCAGCCAGAGTTCAGTGGGCTGGGCAGCGATGCCCTCAGACAAGCAGTGCTGCCATGCTCCTTGCAGAGATCAGCTAGCTCCATCTCTGTGCTCATGCATCTTCCCAGCCCCGTGTGTTGGAAGATTCTCCAGCAAGGGAAGCACAGCCACGCACTGCCTGGTGGGACACCATGCTGCCAAGCAGCATCCAAAGCTTCCTCTCTTACCGTTCCCAGAAGGCACTGAGACTCCTGAATAGCGCCATAGCATCCCAGGAACCCCACAAACATCATCACAGCTCCAACGGCAATCAGGATGTAGATTCCTACAAGTGAGAGTGAGAGGCAGAAGCGTTACTGTAAAGCTTTGTACAGCAGCATCCCAGCTCCTGGATGGCCATTCTGGCCCCTGGGGCAGCCTAATTACATGTGTGCAGAATTAAAGCCTGGGAGATACGAGCAGAGGTGGCAGCAGACATAGTAGAACAACACAACATAACACGGGTCCGGTCTGAAACTGTCTGAGGTTGCTAACAACAAAACTTTAAAAAGCCCATCATCCCATTAGGAAACAGAGGACTTAAGTAGTAACAGGCAGAGGGTGAAGCAGGCAAGACAAGGCTTTCCTCAGACCTGTAGTATGTGAGTTCCCATAGCATACTGTTTTAAATATTTTAAGCAGAGGAGATGAAAATGATTAGTTAGCATATATTTAAAATAAACAATAAGGCATAAGGTTTATTTCCATTAAACATCACACCAATTTATCCACCTAACATTTTAAAGACAGCTGAGCCACAAAACTAAGAGAAAAGCACTGCTTAAGCATCTTTGCTTAATTTAACATAATCTGGCTTTTGTTTGTTGCAAGCTCTTCTACAGAGAAGATGACATATTTCACTTCAACTTAATAAATCTGCACAGCCATGTTACTCCACAACTGCTTCAAAGCTTGGAAACAAGGCATTGGGTGCGGGAGCTTAGAAAACATAGGAATGAAAGTTTATTGATTCAGGAAACAAGAGCTCAGCTCAAGGCTCAGCTCTGCTGCCGCAAGTAATCATCACAGTCTCACCAACCATGAGATTGGTGAGGCCATGGTGATTACTCAGCCAAGTGCTCCCAGCTCAGTCAGATTTGTTTGCTTTCCTGAAAACACAGCTTTCTCCTGGTGTATCCTGTATATTTAGTGCATTTTTTGGTTAATTAATACTCTCAAGTATTGCGGTTCCACTACTCTGTAAGTGAATCCTACTTTCCATTCAAAAGCAATTTGACACATGCAAAAAAAATAAAGAAATAATTACAAATGAGGCAAAACTGCAGTCACCATTTTTAACTGACAGTGAGGGAAAAAAGAGAACTCATGATGAGAATAAACATACACGGGGCATCCAGAGGTAACAGCAACAACACTGAAACTTGCTAGTGCTTGGGAGACACATCCCTTCAATGAAACGTTTTCTTCTGCTATGAGTCAAAATGCTTTCATAATTATTAATCAGTCTGTCAACTCCCCCTTAGGAACAGCACTGAAGTATAAACAGAGGTCAAGGTTAAAACTGCCTGTACATGCCCTTCATGTTTAAGGTTTTTCTTATCTTTCTACCTTTTAAATGAAGTGCAAAGTCTAAAGGGCACGTGCTGACAGCAGAGTTAAGCCAAGCCAAATCCTTCTCTAAAAAAATCCAGACACATAACAACAGTCTTGACTTGTTTAAAATCCCCCCATGGATATGTCAAACTCGGGAAAGCGTGAATTTTGACTCCTGCTTCTTCCCTCTTCAAAACAAAAGTCACCAGCACTGAAACAATGCAATTGCCAACGCAGGGAGCAATGTGGTGAGAGGTGGTGATGGAACCACCACCCCAGCAGCTCTGGCTGGGACCCTCCCGATGGCATTTCTCACTAGCACCATGCTTGCACAATGCCTCCCACTATATTTAGGTGCCACAGGAGGGAGGAAGCCAGCTGCAAGGGAAGCGCCGGCACAATGGAACATGCTGACCCTGCAGGAAGCCCCTCTTCACAAAACCCGACAGCATCTGTGGCCAGCGACACCAACATCCTCACAGCAACACTGCCAGCAGAAGGGCAGTGATGTCTACTCAGGGGGCTTCAGCAGCACCCAGTAGCCACAAAAAAACCCAGCAGGCAACTGGGTTGTTGAAGAACCTCAAGTGGGGATGAGACACCTCCTTACTTGAAGATGTGAAGAGAAGGAAAACACCAGCAGAAGACACCTCCCAGGAGAGTTTCTTGGAAAGGACAGGCCACCAGTTGAAGTTTTGTGCGCCTGCCTGAAGTAGAACTGGGTGATTTTATCCCAGCGGCTGGACATGATGTGAGGTGGAGCAGTGGTGGCAGCCAGGCAGAGAGCCAGTGTGGTGAGCAGCGTGGCAGAGGGCCCCAGAGGGGCTGGGGGTTATGGGAAGACATGAACACATCCTGTGAAATGAAGGCTGTGTGCTGGACGCCTGCCAAGCCCCAAAGAGACCAATGGAGATTTTCGGATGCCACATAACTGCTATTTCAAGAACAACAGATTGGTAGTGGTCTCTAAAAAAAAAAAGAGGTCTGCTTGTTGTCACCAGAATGTGATAATGCCCAAGAACTAGCCCTCACCACTCCAGCTTGTAGCAGGGATGCTGCTGGTCTGGGTTTTCAACCCAAACTGCATCAGGTTTCTCCATCTTACAGCACTGGCTGGCTCCACTGGAGAGTCTTCATAACAAGTTGCTCTGGGAAAATCAACTTTTCTCATCCCTGAGTGCACCAGCTTCTGACTTCTCCTCTTGTTAGGCCAACAGAGAGCAGACAAAGCCGGGCTGGGGGCAAGTAATTTCAACATCTGAGAAGTCAGTATTTATGCTAACCACCCTCGTAGGTAGTCAACAAGCAGATGTAGCACATCTGGAGACCAAGCAGCATGATGCTGCAGGGACCCCAACGACCAGGTCACTCCCACAAAGAAGATTGTATTCTCAGATTCAGCACAATAAACAACAAAGGCAACTTCCAGGCTGAACAAATATAGCCAGGAGATCACAGAGTCATAGAGCTACTCCGGTTGGAAGGGATCTTGAAAGATCACCTGGGCAAACCTTTTGTGAGAAAAGGAGCTTAAATGAGACTCTGACCAATTATATCCCCAAAGCCTCCAGTGATGGACTCTACCATGGCCCTGCAGAGGTTGTTCCATCAAATGATTGTTCGGTCAAAAATGTCTGTCTTATATAGAGATCATCAGGAAAATGAGGGAGCCACTGGTGGCTAGGAAAGTTTTGCTCTGAAAAGTAGGAGATAAAAGCCCAGTGTGAACCTCAACTGATGGAGGAGACTGAGAGGGAACAGAGACATTTGCCATTCTATAGAAGTCTTTCAGAGGCCTCTGTACTTGCTTCTTGCTGGTTTTTGTGTAGCTTCAATAACACAAAACCAAATCCGACCTGCTGAACTCCCACCCCAGACAGGCCGTGCAGACCTCAGGCAGACAAGTGACATCCTGGCTTCCTGCTCCCCTCCCAGCTCATGCTTTGTCAACTGCTCGCCAGAGCCAGCGCTGCTGTCTAGCAAGCAAACAAGAAGAAGTAAAGGAGGGAAGGGAAGAAGACGTGCACCACGTGCAGCTTCCTCAGCAGAGCCCAGCGGATGCGACTGGAGGGGTGGGAGCAGCAGGAATGTGCAGCCAGGCAGGGGACCGGGCAGCAATGACTGGCCTGCACTCGGAAAACCACAAAAAACCCTGGAAGGCTTTTGGGATAAAGGCCAGCTTCATTCCCAGGCACAAACAAGTGGCCATTATGGAGTTGCCTTTTGTTCATGAGTACCACCAGAGCACTACAGCCTCCTGGGAGGCAATGGAGCAGGACTCTGCTCCAGAGTTTATTTAAAAACAAGCACAAAATATTTAATGCAACAATAGCATCTCGTACAATGAAAGCTAGTGGTGTTTCTCCACAGGCTGAAGGCTGCAAAAGCAAACGAAGGCAACCAAAGCACCCAACCACACACTTTGGATGGTGTTTGTTTTCCCACACCCCTCTTTCTCCTCAAGGGATGGGACTGAGGGGGGTGTCTGTGCCTCCAGACTGGGTGCCAGGCAGCTGGGGGCTATTTCACATCAATCACAGCCCAGATGGGAACGACCAAGCCCTTTTCCCAGAAATAAGCCTGACACATCTTAGCTTTCATTCCTGGCAGATGGCAAGCATGACGGACAGTGTGATTTTGGGCTCCACGTCTGTGAGCAAGGCACCTGTCATCCCCACCCTGAACGGCACATTATCCTCCTTAAAGTCAGAGCAGCTTCCCGTCAGCACAAGCCTCCCCACTATATAAGATTAACTGCTGCTAGCCTGTCCTGGGTGAGAAACTCTTCACCAAAGTGGTATCCATCCCTTCAGGGCTCCACCCGAACTGGCACAACTCTGCATGAGCAAGGCTTCATCTGCCTTTCACACTCCATTTCTCAGCTCATTTGTATTGCAGCTTTCTCAGGGGTTTTCAAACAAGAAATGCTGCTTGCCATAAACAAATAGAATTAGAGAGGTATAAAATGCAAACTGCAGTGCCTGCAGTCATGCAGCTCCCTCCAAAAGCAGCAATAGGTAATCCTGGGAATAGCTGGAGCTGCAGCAACAGGCACAGTAAGCAAATGATTTCTAGGTTCACAGTACCAACATGCCTCCAAATTCTTGAGCAACACTACAGTGTGATTTCTGCCCTGCGGCACATTTCTCCAATAAGGCAGCAGTAAGCAAGACTACTAAAGCTGCCACGCATAACCAGCCACTCACCAAAGGGCGCCGTGAGCCACAGGACCTGTACACTGGGGCTAGGAAAGTCACAGAGGGATTTGCATAGACAAGCAGTGCCTGGAGCCCCCTTACCTCCTTTTGAGATGGAGCCTTAAAACAGAAAGCTTTAGAAAAAAGGGCCAACCAGTCTTAGCTTCACCTCCTCCATTACAGAGAGACTCAGGATCCTGTCCAAATTCAAAGCAGTAGCACAGCAACCGTTTCTTCACTCAAGAGCATCAGGACATAATGCATCAGAATAAGCAGCAGCAATGGACCAAACATCATCCCCCCTCCCCCTTTCCTTGATACAAACAAGGGCATGTGCTGCTTTGGGCTGCAGGGACCTCCTAAAGTTTTAGCCATGCAGTAAGTCCCCGAACATGAGACCCAGAGACTGACAGTAACTGAGCGCTTCTCTCTGGATGGAGCTAGGATGAAAAGCAAAACAGCCATGAGGCCAGCTTAGTTACCAGCTCACACAGATGGCATCTCCCTGGAAGGCCCTTTGCCTCTAGACCAGGCAGGAAGCGGGATGCTCAGTTCTGGGACAAGGGAAGGGACAGTACAGCAGTATGCAACGTCACTACTTGCTCTGGCATTAAAGCAACATAGCTGGTGCCTAGAGGGTTGTAAAACCCATGTCCTGTCCCAGCTGAGAAGTAAAAACAAAAAGAAAAAACAAGCAGAAAAAAACAGACTTTAAAAAAGGACATGATGAAAAAACAAATAAAAGGAAGAACAAGCACAGCAGAGTCCCTCTAAAATAAGCAGGGAGCGGGCCAGCCCCAGCCAGCCCTCCTCCTGTGCCCCACCATCCCCATCAGAGATTCTGTGCAGCTCCAGGCATGGGCTTTCCCAGGCAGCGCCCTACTTCTCCCTCCATTTTGATCCTCCCCCAGCAGCTTTAACTCATTAAGCTAATGGAAGCCAGTCTCTTCCCCAGGTCACCATGACAATGTTTCCAAAAAACAAAACAAAACAAAGATGACCCCTCCAGCATCACACCAAGCCCGGGCAGCTCTCCAAGCCATGCCTGCCCTCCCCATGGGATGTGCTTTAAAAAGGGGCTGAGAGCCGAGGAAAGAAAGATTTTCATGTTTATTTTCCCAATAGATAGGCTCCCAGGGAGGAGACTGCACATCCCAGAATTTTGCAAGCCTCAGAGGGATGGAGGGGGGCCAGGCTGCGGTGCCTACCCTGCCATGGCTCCTGGTCTGGAGATGCAGAACATCACAGGGCTCGCATCACCCCTGCTGCAGGGAAGGGTGGGACCACCAGATGGTAGTGGGAAGGAGACTCCATCCTACCCCACACCACCAATCCTGGAAGAACACACTCTCCATAGCTGAAGAAAACCACCATGACATGCTTCCTTGCAACCCAGGGGCAAGACAGAGGTAGGGAGCAGAAAGTGCATCCAAGATGGGGTAGGGGTAGCTGCACCACCAGCTAGTGAGGGATGGTCTCCCAAACATTGTTGTCCAGATGCTCAGTGAAATTGGCCCACAGCAGAGCCAACAGCGCTGTCTTAGAAGTGGGGCAAGAGAGAGGCGGTGGAAAAAGAGAAGATTTTCTGGAAGATGACAACAGGGAAGCACCTCCGTTCCCATCCACCCTCTTTCCCAAGAAAAACATTGCTGCTCTGTGCCTGCTAATGACTTCCAGATGGAGCAACGGGGTCGCAAAGCATGGAGAGCTCTTCTGGGGCGGCGTGGCTCACACAGCGAGATGAAAGACTGTACATGCTGCCCTTGTCTGCAAGAAGAAGGCAAGAAGGAAGCAAAGGACACACCACTACCAGAAAAGCAAGGGGGAGGTGGGGAAAGCCTCAGACAGTGTCCTCTTATACCCAAAATGACAGTCAGATTTCTTCTGCCTACCCAGGAAACACCAGAAGGAGACTTGAGTTTTGAAACAATAGCATGCTTGTGAGAGGTGGGAGGAGGCCTACTGTGCATCTCCAGGACTTGGATGGATGATGGTGGTGCAGCACAGGAGATCCAGACTGGAACATACTGGCCCATCCTCTGCTACCCTAGCCTATAACACTTCTGGACACCTCTACGTGTCCTGAGGTCTCAGCCACTGACAGAGCCCAGATCCTGCAGGAGGATTTCTTGTGGGCTTTGCATGCCCAAACATATGGCAGGTTTTCAAAGGAAAACTGTCAAAGCTACAGGTTTAAACAGCTTTGAAGCACAAGAAGCCACTTTTGGCACAATGGGCCAATGGCAAGGGACAAAGAAGGAGGGCAGCTACATTATTTGTAGTTGGATGGATCCGAACCCAAAATAACCCAGTGGTACCAATTTATGACCTTACATCATAACCAGTTTTAGTCTGCAGAGTAAATGAATCACAGGAGTTAGCCACAACAAAGGCAGACCAAAATGCAATTAAATACAAGTTGTTTTCTTAATCGAAATTGAATTCTGCAATAAGAATACACACACAAAAAGGATTGTTTGTATTGTCACATGTAAGCAGTAAGCCAGATACTTAAGAAGGAAAGACTGACAAAGTGTTCTGCCTCAAAACTATCTTAAAAAGAATTCCAGTATTATTAAAGCAGGTCAGAAAACATCCAGTTGATTTGACAGTGATTAGAGAAAAAATCCAGAAGCACTAAATCTCAGGTTTTTTATTTCTTTATGCAACTAAATAATTAAATTGCCTGTAATGGTAAAACAAGTTTACTTCCCACTAGAAAAAAGGCATGTATTCCTATTTTTAAAAAATCCATATATGTATTATTTTTTAAATAATCCATTTTGCTCACTGTGGTTCAAGGCCAAATACAAACCGTGGTTTCCACTCCTAAGTGCATAAGCCACAATTCATGTCTCTACTGGCAAACCAGTGACACACAGCGCCTTGGAAAAGTTGAGCACAAAAGGGTGATAGAAGAACCAGTGCTGACTCAGCTGTGAGCATCCACAGGGATCACTGCAACACCTCAAAACTGAAGGTGTTGTTTTGCTAGTGGTTATTATGGGACCTAGA
Source organism: Psittacus erithacus (assembly GCA_009867235.2). Taxonomy (NCBI): domain Eukaryota; kingdom Metazoa; phylum Chordata; class Aves; order Psittaciformes; family Psittacidae; genus Psittacus; species Psittacus erithacus. Next base: position 47,000 of record WYDI02032814.1, read on the forward strand.
GATCAGGACTACTGGACTCTTGCCTAGCCCCTTCACAAGTTTAGCAAAAGCTTTGCTGTTGTGTCTAACCTCATGATATACAGAAGCTGGCACAACCTTTAAAAGATGCTTAATATTTTAAGGAGGGATGGGAATAAGGACAGGAGCATGGAGAAAAACAAATAACTCCCCATTGCTCACATCAGGTCCACACTCACTGTAGAACTGCTGGCTTCCAGAATGTTAGCAACACACCAGGGCTGAAGCACAACTCTCTCCAATGAAAAACCTCTCTGAAACCCTGGAAATCACCGCTTTTTGCCTGAGGCAATTAAGGCTATTTAAGAAAAAAAAGCAGTTATGGATAGAAGAGGCAGCTCCTTCATGACCATTTAGCCCACACAAGTCTGTTTAGATGATTCCTGGGATGCTCTGCACCACGGGCCATATCTGGGACCCATAGCAAGAGTGGCCAGAACATCCTCCCATGCTGTAAGGGCAGCAGGCAAGGCCTGGGGAAGCTTAGGCAGGCATCCTGACCCCTACCCATGTAGGCACTGCTGCTCAGCAATCCCTCCTCTCTGCAAGGGTCAGACCCCCCTGAGGCCACCAAAGCCTCAGGACAGCACTTCCAAAAACCCTGAGGACACCCACAAATGCTTGTCAGCAGTGGATGTTGTGCTGTCTTCATGGACAAGTGTGCAGATGTAACTGCAGTTGAACTCACATGCGTACTTGTGCGAGAAAGACTTCAAAGCATCCCTGTGCCTTCTGGCCCATTTCTTCAAGCCCGCTCTACATGAAAAGCAGCTCAAACTCATTTTCAGGACAGAAATCATTATCCTAGACTGTATTTGTACAAAGCAGGATGGTGAAGTCTGTGATTCACCTTGCTAGAGAGCCTGCATTCCTGTTAGCTGGTCTCCCCTCCAGTGCTACCACAGCACACTGCTTTGCGGGCACACTCACTGCCTTCAAATCAGCCCAAAGCCATTGCTGTCTCCTGCACGCTTTGCTGCTGCTGGACCTCCTTGGGAGCCGGATCCACAATCATCAGTCTGGTTGCTAGGGATAAAGACCCAAGAATAAAAAGATAAAAAACCCTGTTGCCTTTCTGTTGAAGCAGCGATACCCAGCAGGATGGTGAGCAAAGGGGAGTGGCGGCAGCAGCCAAGTTTAACCCACCACTGCATGCCTATCCGAAACCCTGCACCCCTCCCAAGGAGCCACTGCTGCCATGCTCTGGGATACTGCTCACAAGAGGATTTACTAATAAAACACAGAAACACTAAACAGAAGCAAACCCAATGCCCCTCCTCATCCCCAGAGCTACATGGAAAACCACACCCCAGTTCTGGATGCCTTTGCACTCTTCCTTGTGTCTGGCCTCTCTCCCAGGACCAAGCTAATTGGAGCCATGGGTCGTGTCACCCCGTCACTTGCTGGGAGCAGCTGGAGGCAGATTTCCTATTTTGGATCTGGCAGGCGAGAGCAAAGCTGAGACCATCCAGCTGCCACGCTTCACTCCCCGCTGGGCAGCATCAGGGGAAAGCACAGGAAGGGCAGGCAGCAGGGATGAGCGCCTGGCGATGTTCTCAGCACACAGGCACTCCAGAAAGGGGGAAGTGTGAAACCCAAGGGTGAGGCAGACAAGAGCCAGGGCTTTTGTCCCTATCTTCCTGAAAGCATTTTGCCCACAGTGGCCATCTCTGGGCATGACATAACCAAATCCTTGAAGGACAACGAACCTGGCTTTCCCCTGTCACAATATCTTCACTATTATCCCACTGAGATAGGGCAAAAGCAGGAGGTTCAGTGTCACTTCCCTCTTCAAGATCCCCGAGGGCTCTTAAAACCAGTGACACCACAGCACCAACTTGCTGCAGAGAGATCAGACTGTTCCAGCTTGTACCAGTATTTGCAGAGATGGACTAGCTCATGCTTTTTCCCACGGGCTCTCATAACCAACTGAATCACAGTTTTGTTTTGTTTTAAAATATTACTTTAAGTGTACAATCAATAAATACCTAAGAAGTGGTTCACCAGTTGTCAGCATACACCTTGTTAATGCCTATTAATGCCTCTAGCTAACTTGAAGGATGTTTCCTGACCTGCTATCAACACCTTGCCCAGACACACTGAGCACTTCAGAAGCAGTGGTACACAAGGGCAAGAAGGATTTTAGGTTTTCATCTACAAATAAAGCAAATAAATGTATATTAGACCATAAGCCTGGCTCAAATGAAGAGCAAGTATTTCCCTTTATAGTCATGAAAGCATGAAAGTGCAGTGCTCCAGCTATCCCCATCCCTGGTAGCACTTAGTCTTGACAGCACTGAAGCAGTTAACTTGCCATCTGTTGGAGTATTGGATCCACAGCCAGAATGGAAGTGCCAAAAGCCAAGACTGCCACAAGCGGTTAGGGATCAGAGGATTCACAAGCTGTGCTGAGGAAAAGCCCATGAACAAGAGCTCATTTAACAACCTCCCAAGCCAGCCCACAGACAACTCATCGGATGCAGTGCCAAGGTGCTGAGGTGGGGAGTGTGAATGAAGGGGAAATACTGCTTGTGGGCAGCCCCAAGCCCAGCAGCTCTCTCCTTGTGGGTGGGTAAATGAGTGGGGAACAGTTGCCTGTGCCCGTGGGACTGCAAGAGCAGCTCCTGCAGTGGTCCAGTCTAGCTTCAGGGGAAGCTGAGAGCAGGGACTGCTCCTCTCCTCCTGCTCCCACAGCAGGCTGAAGGCAGATAGGCATCATGTGTAGTACCCTAGTAGCTGCCCTGCTCCCCAAATCCTCCTTCTCCCATTTCCCCATTGCCATCAATTCTCATGCACTGATCAGCTGTGTTAATTATCTGTCTTTTCTTGTAACACATGGACAACCTGAGAAAACAGCCTTTAACAAAACAGCTCCAAGTTAGGGGCAGGGAAAAGGACACAGAATGAAACTAGGAGACACCAAAGCACTGTTTTCCTGCTCCCCCTCCTCGCTAAGTACAAACCCCATGGTAGAAGTTTTCCTCCTCTGACAGTTTTTATTGCTTCCTCCTGTCCTGCAGCACAGCAGCAAAGCCTGGCTGGCTTTTAAAAGCCTCCTGACAGATCCCAGGACCAGGGCCCTGTGCCAGACACCAAAAAGTGGTTTGCAAGAAGAAAAAGGGAGAAAAAACAAAAAACAAAACCCAAAAAAAGCCCCAGCTCTGGAGGCCAACCCCAGAGAGGATTCCACTCCCAAAGCTGAAATATCATGTGCATGTGTACACTGGATGCCAGAGGAAAGACGGAGGAGCATCAGTTGAGGGGGGAAGAGGGGGAAGGGGTAAAAAAAGAAAAGGCAAAAAGAAATCCCAGCTTTCAGACTCCAGAGGGCTGGCTGGGAGAGGCAGCAGATGAAAGAAATTCTCTGCTGTTGTTACTGCATGGAAATTACGGCCGCCAGAAGGAATCCAGGCCAATCTGTTGCTGAATATAACTTTAAAAAGACATCTAGCATCAAAACATGGGCCATTCCTGGGCGACACAAGGCCAGCACAGTGGTGGGACCCACAGTCTGCTCCCCACTGCCTTCTAAATAGCAAAGGCCGAGAACAAAAACAAAACAGAAAGAGGTGGAAGAGCAACAGATGCACAGCAGGTGGGACAGAAGGACTTGGCTCCTGCATTCCAGGTTCCCCAGGTTTTGGGACAAATGTGTTAACCAGGGAGACATCAGTTGCTGGCCTCTGGAAGGAAGGAGATGTTTGGGCTGGTTCCTGGAAAGAAGCTTAACTTCTTAAAGAGTTCCTTTTTTTTTTCTTAATTGAAATCTACAAAGGGGAAATGCTGCAAACACAGCTCTGGGTGTACAGCAGGAGAGGGGGGACAACAAGAAAGGGAACCCCACTGCTATTTACAGCAGGACTGTAACCAGGCACAGTCAGGGGGAGGGCTCAGGCATGCAGTTTCGTAGGCAAGCAGGGAAAACCAAAGGGGAATCCTTTCCAGAAGGTAATTTCAGCTCTAGGTGAGAACAGGACATTGGATCAAACGGGTCCTGTCCCCAGCCCCAGCAGCTTGCACTCCAAGCCAGCTCCAGCCTGGCAGCCAGCCCCTCCTGCAAGTGTCTCCCCCTCGTCTGTGAGGGATCATTGGAGAGCAGGGCAAAAATAGGGGGTTTCATCTCCCAGCAAGCCAGCATGCTGTCAAATTAATAAAAATGTGCTAAGCTTGACCATAACACACACAGGCTCCACCTGCCCCTCCTGGAGAACATGAGTCATGAGCTCACCGAGCTTCACTTTCCATTTCCAGGGGCTCCACCAGATACTTTTATATGCATTTGGATAGGAAACAAGATACACTTCCAAGAAGTCCCCCCTCTTCCCAAACGTGCTCTGGGGACAGCAGCAGAGAACAGCAGGAGAACCTGCTATGCTGCAACTCGTCTTTTGTGCTTTTAGCTGTCATGACTTTGGGTTCTGTACTTGGGCCACAGCCAACATTCAACAAACGCTTTGACTGGCATGGCAGGGGATGTTCTGGGGAGTACAGGGGCAGCGGGAGGCAATTTTAGTCTGACCTCCTTGCTGCTCACCTGGAGCTTTCCACCCTGCTTTTGGGCACACTGCAGTCCCCTCGGGGCATGATACCCATGCAGCAATGCCAGCATGCCCACACCTACTTACCAACGTAGAAGGTGTTGGGGGCCTGCTTCTCGCCCAGATGCAGGTAGAGGATATTCGTTGTCTGCGAGTCATGCCGGAGCCACAGGGCCACTCCCAGGATGATGCCTCCGGCCAGCTGGGGAGAAAGCGCAGGGAAGCAGACGTTACCCACTGCTCCAGCAGCACCAGGCCCCAGGCAGCGGTTTTCAGGTGGGAGCAGAAGGCTTGCTTTTCATCTTTCTGCAAAGTCTTATTTACACTTTTCACGTATGAGAGCATCCTTCCCAACCATTGTCCTACCCCTGCAACATGCCCCATACCACATGAGCCACACAATCTTCCCTGCTTTGTGAAAAGATCCCTCATTCTGGGGATGTGCAAAGCCCCTTCCAGTTCCTGCAGGTGATTTCTTCCCTAAAAGCATTTTTGTTACTCAATTAAAATGGAAGGCTCAGCCTTATCCAAGAAGCAACGCATGTGCAACTCAGGCTTTTAGGAGAGCTTTTCAACAGAAGTTAGGATCAGCCCCAACTAGTCCCTTTTCCCAACAGGCTATTATCACCCCATTTCATTTCTCTGTGATGTACAAAGAGGGGTTTGTTTGATCTGCTGAGAACTGGGTAGGAAGGATGAGATTGTGGCTTAGAAAGCAGGAGCTTTTCCCCTCAGCCTCTAGTCTCATGTGCCCATTACTTTGCACCCATGGTTAGGCTTCCACTCTGAGCAGACCTAGTGCTCCTCTGGGAGGTAAGGCTTTCCTTAACATCCTAACACAGGGATTGAAGCAGCGCAAAGCCTCAGTACAGGCCAAGGCACAACCACACTGCTTTTGGAGGCTACCATGAAGATGTTCAACAGAGTTGAGCAGCTCTGTAAGTCAACAAGGCTGAAATCGCTGCCTTGCCTGCTGCTGTGCTCCAGCAGAAGAGCAGAGCACTCACACACACGTGCGCACACTGACATGCATGACAGAAGCCCCCAGGGCAAGGGCAAAAACACATCAACACAGGAGACGTTCTGCTCATGGAGCATCAACCCAGCTTACCACTGGAATACTTATGTCCAAGTAATGGGAAGTTTGATGACTGACTTCCTCACTGTTTTCTCTTTCAGGGAGGGGCTGGGAATGGCAGCAGAGGATGGCAGCAGAGTGGGGGCACTGCAGCAGGGAAGGTGTCACCGAGAGCAAGTCCAGCCAGAGTTCCATCAGGACTCGCTGTGTTCTCCATGCCACCCACCCCCTCTTCCATTAAAAACTACGAGCTGGGGAGGAATATGAACACATGTAAAAACCCCAAACAACAAACCCCTAAGAATGTGATATCACTTCTACAAAAGGCTGGAAGCGCCTGTTCAAATGATAATGTAATTTGGAGTGTCCTAAACCCTAGAAGCCACACATCTTAATTAAGGGAAGTTAACTACCAAAGAGTAGAGAAGTGCAAACGCGATTTCTTTCAGGTCTGCGATGGGCCTGAGAGTCACATTGAAAAAAAGCACAGAAAGAGTTTGTTCAGTAAAAGTCAAAGTCCTCAGTTGTGAGGCACAGCAGAGCCTCGATGAACACACAGGGACGGGGATGTGAAAGACAGGCTGCCAGGAGGTCAGCTGGTGGTTCTCCTCCTTGATCATTTCTGCAAGTCCCAGCCAAGGGATTTTTACAGGGGTGCCATTGAAGCAGGGCAGAACCACACAACTAATGCAAAATTCACAGGGCAAGCTGACCTGGGCTTTTCTATGTACTAGAGGGAGAAAATCCCCATCCAGCTCCCTGGAGCAGGAGGGAAGATTTTACAAGTCTTTCCCCAATTTGCCTCCAAAATAATCAGCTTTTAACACTTCTCCCACAGTCAATGCAACTTCCCCACTGGCACTGTCCATCACCCCTGTCGCACTTGGGAGAGCCCGAGGTTCTCCAAACACTGGCTATGGAGAAAAGCCACGAAAGCCAGCTTGTGCTCAAATCCAACTCCAAATAAGGCAGCTCGTGGCTTTGCAGAAAGTTACCCAAATCCAGCCTGACACGGCTTGTTCATTGTCTGAGGGCATAACGAAGCCCGTGTTTATCCTCTTGGGAGAAGAAGAATGTCTCCAGATTAATCAGTGCCACTCTTAAAGGAAAGGTCTCTCAGGGGCTCCCCGGGGAGAAGAGATCCCAAGGAAGTTTTGGAGGTTTGTGCTGGTTGGGAGAGGTGAAAAAAAAGCTGCAGCCCTTCTTGGTTTGGTTTTCCCTGTGCAAGGAAACACTGCTCTGCCCTGGCATGCTGTCCTCTGCACCCAGCAGTACCCACACCAGCACCCCCTGCCCCCCATGGAGAGGCTGGGGCAACACCAACACAAGGAGTAGTAGGTGCTTTCCAATCAAACTTGCCCTAAAGCATCTGACACAGAACAGAAAGCAGGCTGCAAGCTATTCTCAAGATACTTCTCAATCATTTGGGAGCATCAGCTGAAGGGACAGAGCCTCTTCAGACTCATCAAACCCACCCCAGTGGTGAGGTCTGCTGATAGCAGCCAGCTGAACCATCTCCAGATGTTCCCAGTTTCATCCTGAATATGCCCCAGCCACACCCCACATCTCTCCCGTTCTGCCTGATTCCATTTGCTTTTTTAACAGAGCACAGAAGACCTCCAAATGGAAGTCTTAATCCAACAGTAGCTGGATTTCTTAAGAGAAAATGACATTCACTTACTAATGAAAACAGGGTTTAAGCTATGGTGAATAACTTTTTCCATGAAATCCATGCAACCTTCCACCACCAAGAAGTACAGGGCACAATTAAGGCATCTTACTTCCCAAAGGAAAGCAGACAGGAGGGAGAAAACCTTATCAGCTCGCAACAGTAACCCTGCCTTCCACTGCACCTTGCTTGGGATAATCTCATTTTAATACAACTTCTTCCAGATATAAACTTGGTATTTTCTTCCCTCCCCATCTGACAACCACTGCTGTTCAACCATACCAGCCATAAGAGCTCCAGTCACCGATGGCAGCATCATGCTCTTGTGTACCCTCATATATTAAATATCCCTGTTTTTTTCTGTTGTAGGTATCTGTGATCTCGTGCAGGCTACCACTGTTTTTTGGGTGCCCACCTTGTCAGATGGCAGTGTCAGAGGATGGGCCCATCACTTGTCACAGGGGTATCCCAAGCTTTCCAGTTACATTTTTGGGGACTGCTTTAATGAAAACAACACTCTAAAATGTGCAACTTCAGCAACGCCAGCACTTTTAGTCCTAGTTTCCATAAGCCAACCTCCCCAGCTGGCCTTTCCTCTGCCAACACAAAAGCACCGTCAGAGGCGCACCTCAAGTGCTGCCCAGGATGCGGCCGGCCATGGAGATGGCGCCCCAGCAGCCCTCCAGCACAGCAGAGGTGGCGCGGCAGGCTCCAGCCTTTCCTCTTTACTGCTATTTTCCAGCTTCCAGAGATTTATTGCTTCTTCCACAGCCAGCCAGACTTTTCCAGCTGGATCCTGCCTGCCCAAGGCTTGCTTTCTGCAGGGACACTGTTTCCATTTGGCACGGCAGGGAAAAGCCCCCATGGGATGCTGTGTAGGGAAGGGGAAAAGCAGCCCCCTAAAAGGTTAGGGTACCACTGTCTGAGTGTCATGATGATGGCGGGTGCACAGCCCTGGTTTGGTGCCCCATCCACCATGCGCATAGCAGGGCTCTCTCCTGGATTAAGCCTCATTGACCGATATGCTTACCCTAAAATTTCGTATATCCAGCTGCGGGGCAAGGGAACAAGCCCATCTTTCAGGGTTGTCACTCTTCCCCTCCACATGAAATTCCCATGATTTGCTGGTGCATGGAATAGCCCTGTTCCCCCTTTAATGGGGGGCACCCCATGTCCAAGTTGCTCCCACCTTGGCCTGTTACTGCCCAGACACTCACGCCAGGATGTGCATCACCCCCTTGTCCCTTCCGCTACCCCCAGCCCTTTTCCTCCTGCTCCCTTTCCTCCGCCCCTCTCCAAAATAGGTTTCCTGGCAGGGGGGAGGAGGAAGAGGTAGTCCTGGCTATAGGGTGGCTTGCCGGGAGTGTCAAAGAGACACAGACATCCTGCAGCTCAAGCTGTGGAGGAGGGAAGTGGAAGTGCCAGCAGTTTCACAATGCTGTATTTTTAGCAGTGCTGCTTCCCGCAGCCACAGCCAGTCCTGCCGCTGAGACACTGCTTCCCAACCCGCGTGAGCCACAGGGCCGGAAGAACCTCCTGCCCTGCAGCAAAAACGCCGCTGGCGGAGCCCACACCACGATAACTGTGAAATCATAGAGTGGTTTGGGTTGGAAAGGAGCTTAAGATCACTTGGTTCCAACCCCCTGCCATAGGCAGGGACACCTTTCAGCAGGGCCATCTTCCACTAGACCAGGTTGCTCAAAGCCCCATCCAACCTGGCCTTGAACATTGCCAGGGATGGGGCAGCACAGTTACTAACAAGAAACCAGATGCTGCCAATAAAGCTCATCAAATTTAGGCTGGCTTATGATTTGCGTAGATGATCAGAGATTTTTAACAAGTTGTCACACACACAGGCTTGCACCTTCCCTTACACTGCCTCAGAAGCTGAGCCCTTTGGTGGGCAGCAGCAGCACCTGGATCCCACTCAAGGCTCCCCATAGCTCCTCTCCAGCACAACCTGCAAAGCAACCGAGATGGACTATAACTGAATTCTCCTCCCTTTAAGTGTGGGGAAGTGGGGCACAGAAGGACAAAATGGCTTGCCAAGGCTGAAGTATCTTGCCATGAAAGAAGCCACTCACAGAGTCAGGAATGAACTGCTAATTTGGGTTTGAATGCTTTGCTTCCAGGTTATTTGTGAGTGTCGAGAGCAGTAGATACCATATTCTCCAATATGTGCAGCATGAATAATAAAAAAACATTTTGTCACCTCACCTACTGCAAGTGGGGGAAAAAAGCAAGAAGCTAGAGTTTCATAACTGGATGGAAATTATCTTTGGAAGAGCAATACATGCTCTTGCAAAACGTGTGCTAGGGCCTCACACGTTCTGCACTACTGCCTCGAGGAGCAAGGCAGGCAAGAGAGGAGCACATGACTGCTGGTGGCTGGCACACAAATACAGGCAGCACTGAGCCTGCCAGCACCCTTCCTAGAAAACACAAGTTAAACTTCTTTTCTATAGCACACAGAGGTACCCTGAGGAAGCACTGAAAGGGCTCGGGGTGCAGGTGAAAGCTGAATGGCAGCCCGCAAACCTGAGAACTTTGGCTTGATGCTGTGATGGTCTTCGTGTTACGACAGCGGGACTTCACACCAAAAAATTCACTTACAATTTTAAGGTGAGAAGCGCTACAGATGGTCCCTGCTGCTTGTCAGGGTGGATTGTGGGATACCCTGGAGCACCAACATGTCTGGATCCCTGGCAAGACTTCTTGGAGGGGTGAAAGCAGGAGAAGGGACTTAAATCAGACAAAAGCAGTTGTATTTTGACAGCCACATGAGGTAAAAACTTTTCCACCAAGCTCAGCACAAGCACTCCCCATCTGCAGCAACAGACAGGGCTCTTCTTGGGAAGCGCAGGCGCGTCATTTCTGCTGCCTTCTGCAGCAACTGCGCTGGAGGGCCACAAAAAGTCAGGCTGAAAGTTTGCAGGCAAGGCCAGGCCAGGAACCGCAGAATGGGCATTTGGGAAAAACCCTGTGGTCTGCAGGCAGGAGGAGGACGGTTCTGCTCCCAGCAGCACAGCCGCCACCACCTCCCAGCAGCAGCTATTAATAGAGCTGCCGGCCAGGGGGAAATTCTCTGCTGGTGCCTAAGTTACCGGCCCCACAACACTGCGGGGCTTTTGAAAACACGCTCCAGAGGAACACTCCCTGAGCAGCAGCACACCAAAGGCCAAGTACAGCTTGATGGATGGGAGGAGAGCAGGAATCTGGAACCAAAATCCAGGAGTGGGGTCCTCCAGTGGGAAGCACTGAGCCTGCAGACTGCTCCCTGCCTGCCACAGCCTGATTTCCTCTGTGGATAGGAGTATCACTATACACTGACATCTACCAGCAGGTTTTAATTGCTCTCGGCAGAGAGAAAAACAGTTTCAGGTGCTGCTTTAAAATTAATTTGGCCCAATACATATGCATTTAACTACAATGGTAATACAACTGCTTTCCCTTTTTAATAATACACTGAAAGGCACTTGCGCAGTACAGTATCAAAGTGTTTCTCAAGGCACTGCACATGGGTTAACGCTCTTGCAGGAAATAAGCATTAGGGTGGTTGACAGAAGAATAAGCTCAGGAAAACAGAGCAATCTGCCCCACCAGCCACCAGTGATCTTTCCTCCTCCCAATGGCAGCCCAGCCCATTAACTGAAATTGGGTACTCCCACAGGGCAGGGCACTAGTCTCCTCAAAAGACCTGCTTAAATCCCAGAGAGCCATCAGCTCTCTCAACTTGGGTCCAGATACAGAGCCCGCCAAGAAAACCTCTCCTTTGCCCTTCAAAGACAGGCATTAAATAGCTGCAAGGTGAAGCACTTGTGGAAATATTCTTGCCTGTACATCATCCCAGGATGCTGAACCCAAAGTTGGTGGAAGAAGATGCTGGGCCAGCATCACATCTTTGCTGCTTGCCAAGCTCTCCGATTCCCAGGGAGACCACTAATCAAAAGAAGACCCATACTCTGCAGTGGAGCCTCCTGGTAGCCACTATTACTATCAGCAGTGCTCAGCACAAGCCTGCACCCAGAACAAAATGCAGGCTAATTTGCTTCAGAGCTGCATGCCACATGAACCACCATTCCCTGTTTAAACCTGTGCACAAGCAGTACTCAGCTGCCCTCCTCGTCACATTGGAACAGCCAAGAGCCACTCAGCAGCGTTGTCACAATGGGACCGCCACCGCAGACAGCTACCACCTCCCCCCACCCTCACCTCTCATCACTAAGGCCAAGTTTCTTCTTGCACAGTTTGTGGACTCCAAGGGACAGCTGACAGATTTTCCAGTGTTGCACAAGAAAGTACTCAAGTCTGCCATCCCTTCCCTTCCAGCCACCATTGTCCAGACAGACTTTCACTTCCACCTTGCCTTTGCTCTTGCTCTTCCTCCCCTTTGCATCCCAACTGCACCATATCCCCTCAATACAAGCAAGAGAAGAGTTAGGTGACGCCTGAAAAATGGCATTAGAAGCAAGCTCTTCCTTTTAATTAGGCACCTCTCTAGTAGGGCAGTCAGCAGTGCTCCAGAGCTGGAAGGCTGCCATAGGCTGTATTAGCTGATAAGTTGGGTGATCCTTCTCCGAGCAAGCCAATTTCTCCTTGGTTATGCTTAATTAAATTTTAAAACACCTCTCTGGCTTCCTTTGTCCTCCCCAGGGACTCTTTGCAGCAGTGGTCAGTCCAGCCCCATGCACTGTGCTCTGCCATCAGATCTGGGTAATTCAGGAGAGCAGCCAAAGTCCATCTGTCTACCAAGTGTGGGATGGAGAAGCAGCTCCACTTGCCACATTCCCAGCCCAGCCCTGCTTTGGCCACGTCCACTCCTGAGATGGGCACCCATCTGCATGTGTGGTATGTACAGCTCCCTCCTCGAGAGCCACTATGGACCGAGCACATGGCATCTTCTACTCAAAAATGCATGCACAAAGGAAAAACAACCCCAAAGAATAAAATAAACTCAAATCATCTCGGACAGAGAGGGCTGCCAAGGTGCCCCGGGGAGCTGGCAGCAGGGCTGCCTTTTCCTTTTCAACACAGCAGCTTTGTGAAGCCCCCTGTGCTGATGGAGGAAGGACTAGGAGGAAACCATAGGGGTGTCAGTTTATTTACAGCCCAGTAGGAGAGCAGGGCTACTTTAAAAAATTATCAGAGTTTCTGCCTTATTTGTTAACACGTTAAGGCTGGGAATTGCTTCCTTTCTTCCTCTTGGGCACTGCAGCAAGGTCCCATGCAGCACAGTTGCAATGCCTGCCAAACTTTGATCTCTGCCTCCCGCTCGTTTTGATCAACAGCACCCGACGTCAACTGGATGCAAAGCATGAGATAAGCCCATGTGTGTGAGGTGCCCAACAGCCTGTGCATGCTAGCCAGCTGGCAGGGACACAAGGCTGCGAGTGCCCAGTCTCGCACCTTGCTAGGGTCCTGCCACAGCCACTCTGCAGCAAGAGTGCTCAGGACCATGTCCAGCCTGTAAATGCCACCCCGTGAAAAGGACATTCACACTTTGGTGGCAACCAAGGCATCCCTTCAGAGCTGGGCACACAACGTTGGCTGCTAACCATGTATGCTTCATGGTAGACCTAAAACTTCCCTCAACTACTGGCTTAGAAAACACCATAGAAGGGCTTGAAAACCCTAAGACCCAGTATTCAACCACCCTTCAGCTGGCCAGCCTTGCAGAAAGCACTGTTAATTCAAATGAAGCCCAGGTTTCTCACTGCACTGGAGGTGGTCCAAGGGGACTGGCCATGGGGGAGCCCAGTGCTGGGAGTGGTTTGGGGAGGTGGTGGATCTCAGCTCACAGGCACCCCTCCTTGGGAGGCACTGGAGCATCTTTCCGCAAGCATCAGGCTCCCTTCAAGGGGTAGGGCAGGACACCAGACGTCCTACCAGGGAAATTAAAAAGCTCAGCTATTCCTCTTGGAAGCAAAATGACCGTTTCTGAAAGATAAGGTGTTTTGTCAACACAGATTGTAGTGAGCAAGCAAGCCTGCTCAGGAACAGCAGCTGTGCAGAGCCCCCAGCATATCCTTCCTGCCACCCAGGAGACCCTTCCTCCTTCGCACACCCACCCGGCAGCTTCGGCGACAAGAATGGCAGGAAATTGGGTCCAGAAGGGAAGAAGAATCCCCAGGATAAGCACGGTAACTCAGAAGGAACAACACTTCAGAGAAGACCCTATTCGCCTCCATCCTGCCATTTTAAAGGTGGAGGAAAAGGTTAAAATAAACTCCCAGGTCTGTCCCACATTCATCTTGCAGCTGCCAATGCATCAGGTATCAATTAACACCACTGTCGTCAGAGCTCATCATCTCTCTCCTGGTCACCATTATACCCAGAAACAAGGCAAGGAGGCCTGAAATCAGGCCAGATTTGGCAGTATTCACTCCCATGCAGTAGTTAAGCCCTGCACCTCCCAGAGGTGGGAGCCACCCAACAGCTTCACCGTGCGCCCCGGGGAGAAGGCAACAGGCAGAGGCTCCCGTCAAGCAGAATACTCCCCATGCTAAGGGAAGGCTTGCTCTGGAAGGCACTGATCCCATCCCCACCTCTCCAGCCCTCCTCTCTGTCTTCACTGCTGCGAGCAAAGATTAAGAAAACACCCAAATTCCCTCTCAACAAAGCAGGGTGTTGACAAGGGCCACATCCTGACCACGCAGCCAGCACTCAGCAAGCTGCGCCTTGCCTCCGTGGGGTGGGGCTGGGCTTGCTTGCAAGAAAAACAGCATTTTAGGGAATGGAAAACAGCCTATCCAGAAAAAAAAACACACCAAAACCAAAAAACAACCCAGAAACAAAAAAACCCACCTGCTTGGGCACATTGTGCTGCTGCGGGTGCTGGAGCAGGCACGAAGGGTTTCTTGCCACGCCAGCCCCTGGCTGCCGGAGGGTATTTCTAACCAGGAAAAACCTGGTTTGCGAGAAAACGGGAATGAGATGCTTTTTGCTAAATCAGCCGCATGCCTGGATGGATTATTTCATGAGAAACTTTCTCAGCGAAGGAGAGCTCTCCAGCCTGGGCAAAATCTGCATCCTAAAATAACTTCCCAGGCGGCAGGGGCGGCAGTCCCGAACTTGGGCACCATCCACATGCGGGTGTCAAAGCCGGCTCTCAACACGGCGACAGGACCACCGAGCCCCATCCACTCCCTGCCAGCTCTCGGGCGGCAGAGAGCAAAACCAGCACCGTGTTTTTGGAGCACCTTTTCCTCTCCGGCTCCCCTGCAGGCACAGCCGGGCCAGCGCCGCCCCTCCCTCCGCCTGGCAGCATCCATCCTACCCATCCCTGCCTCCACCGCTGCCTCTCGTCTCGGCCAGCTTTCCCACAGCAGCCAGAGGGGCCTGGGAGCAGGGGACCTGGAGGGACGTCGCCCCGTTGCAGCCCCCCGCTCCGCCCCACCCCAGCTCGGTCCCCGCGTAGCACCCCCCGCCCTTCCTCTCCGAACGGATGCGTACAAACGCATTTAACGGCTGGACCCGGGCACCTTAAAGGTCTTTGCCAGCCTAAACGACTCTATGCTTCTATACCTATATATGTATCTATATAGAAAAACCACACAGATAAACATGTGCAAATTAATGAATATATATACTCGTGCATTAAAAAAAACAAAGGATAAACAGCCCTCCCCCCTTCCCCCCCACCCCCAACAAAAACTCAACCCGTTAAAACAAAT
>WYDI02032814.1:62075-81115 GCA_009867235.2 Psittacus erithacus
TATCCCAGGCAGCAAGCCTTAATGCTGGGGGAGCGGGAGAGAGAGTAAAACCAGGCACAGGCAGACGAGCCATATTGGAGCCCCGCTATTGCACGCGCTGGGGGGGGGGGGGCTCAACCCCATCCCCGCCGCCGCCCCGGCGCTCACCCAGAAGATGAAGTTGAAGACGAAGAGGAGATATTTGATGCACTTGGTGCAACCTTCCACCCCCATGGCGGCGGCTCCTCAATCTCCACGGCCAGACGCAAGCAGCTGCGGCGCGGGAGAAGAGAATACCCCACCCCCGGGCACGGCCCCCCGTACGCCCCGCCTCCCGCCCCTCCGGGGGTGACGGATCGGCGCGCACTGACCCCCCTCCCGAAACATGGAGTTGTGTTCTCCCGCACGCACAGTTTTTATTTGTTTCGGTTTTCTCCCCCTTTTCTCCTTTTTTTTCCTTCCCCTTTTTTCCGTTTTCTTGTTTTTCCTTTTTCCCTTTTTCTTTTTTTCTATTATCTTCATAGAATCACAGAATGGTTTGGGTTGGATTGGGCCTTAAAGATCATCTCGTTCCCACCCCCCTGCCATGGGCAGGAACACCTTCCACTAGACCACGTTGTTCAAAGCCCTGTCCCACCTGGCTGTGAACACTGCCAGGGACGGGGCAGCCACAGCTTCTCCAATCTGTTCCAGTGCCTCAACATCCTCTTAGGAAAGAATTTCTTCCTAATGTCTAATTTAAATCTAACCTCTTCCAGCATGAAGCTGTTCCCCCTTGTCCTATCACTACATGCCCTTGTAAAAAGCCCCCCTCCAGGTTTCTTGTCAGTCCCTTTAGGCACTGGAAGCTGCTCTAAGGTCTCCCTGGGCTCTTCTCTTGTCCAAGCTGAACAAGCCCAGATTCTCAGCCTGTCTTCTCCCACTCCCTTTTTTCTTTTTTGCCTTTTTTCTTTTCCTTCCTTTTTTTTCCTTTTTTTTTTTTTTTTTTTTTTGTTGGAGGGCTGTAACACCACCATCTCCTAAACCCGGCCACCATCCCTTAAACATCAGTGTCGTCCCCTAACCTCACCAGGCAGCCTAGGGTAAAGCCTAGGGTACCGCGAATGGGTGCAGGGTGCAGCAGGGTTTGTATTTCTGTACACAGAAGTTCTGGGATGCAACCATGAGGGGACTTCCTTCCAAAAAAAAAAAAAAAAAAAAAAAAAAAAAGGAAAAATTTTTACATTTTTACATGACTTTTTTACCTTCGTTCCCCCCACCTATTTTATCCTAAGCTCTGATCTGCCAAACAGTTTTTGCCTAAGCTTTTGGATATATTACTGCAAGCAATTGCTTCAGGTTCAGTAGAACCACTCAGGATGCTTTCTATTGATTACTAGGTCACATGAGCGCTGGGGCGCTTCAGGGCTGCCCAGCGAAGAGGTCACACATGTCAATAGTGCAAGTAAGCCTCACATTACGGCTTAGAAGTTTTAGTTAGATTTTAGTTAAAAAAAAACCCAAAGTTGTGCAACAGGAACATGATGAAATTTCCCAAGCTTTTGGCCAAAACCTACCTTGACCCACTTGCTCATCCCTAGAAATATAAACTGCTCTCATCCCAGCAAGCACATTCACTTCTTCCAGGAAGGGGCAGGGTAGTTAAGTCACATATTCAGAGTGTAAGAGGAGTCCTGGTAAAGGCAGCAGCTCACACCTCCATCAAAGCTCAGGACCTTCCTGTGCCAAATATGAACTCGGTGCCTGCCTGCGGTGTCATACGTGGAAACCTGCCCTCTTTCTGCCTGGGCACTTGGCTCTAGAGAAAGCTTCTGAGCCAAACGTTTTCACACTCGATGGAGTCTTCCCTGCCATGCAGGAATGCACTATTAGCTAAGCATACATTTCCTACACATGTATGCTGAAAATGAGTCAACTTGTTCCAAAATCATCCCATTGCCCTGAAGGATAAGTCAGTCCAGAGCTCTGTCATGTTCATCAAACCCTTCTTTGCCTCTGCAGTAACAGCCCACGATGCTCCATGGCAGCAGGGACCGGGAATGAATAGAAGTTGGCCCCATTCCCCAATTACTTATGCTGAGTGCGTCCTGGATTGCGGGCTTGCCATGGATGCATAAACCCTTTGTTTCTAAGCCACATTCACTCATTCAGCCTTACCAAAGAAGCTGGAGGGCTCACAAGGCTATTTATGCACGTAACTGCTACCTCAAATTATTAGTATGACCCATCTGGTTATGGCAATAGCCATGATCCTGCGTGGCTCCTACTCATTGATCCAAAGGATAACAGCAGGATCCTGAAGCTGCTCACTTGCTACATCATAGCATCCCGCAACATCTTCTTTTCTGCACCTTCATCCTTTCCAGCTATAAATATCAAAATGAAAATACCCCCCAACCCCACACAGACACTGAAGATAGGAGGCTGCATGAACCAAGCAGCCTGTCGTGCATTAGTTTCCAGAAAAACTCTCAGAGGCACTGCTTGGAGAGTCTGTGTGAGGGAGAGGAAGGAACCAGCTGCAAACCGATAAGACCTTCAGCAGCAGCAGCCCCACAGCTATGAAGGAAAATGACTCTCAAATCAACTTCTGTGCACTGGAGAGCAGGCAACCACAGCTGCAATCACTGCCATGAAGTTGGCATTGAATCTGCTTCTGGGAAGCTTGGGATTGCTTCTTTTTTTCTTTTGTCACTGCTGCTTTTCTTTTTCTGCTTTCTGCCTTTTTTTCTCTTATGCTGCGAAATGAAGGAAAACGGAAACCAAGAAATAAACCTTTTCATACCCTCCACAAACAATCTGGTTTGGAGTTAACATAGACCTGTTTCTGGGACCTTCCTTTGGGCCCTGTTGGAGCACATCCTGCGCAGAGCCGAGGCACAGATATGTCTCTGACAGGGGAGCAAGGGCACAGCCCCACCATCTCCTGCATCAAGAAGCTCCCAGTTACAGGCTAAAACCTACTGGGTATAAACCGGGTTCGCTCATCTGGCTGTACAAAAGAAGCCCTCTCCAAAACTTGGAAGTGGAAAAGGATTTCAAGATTTGTCCAAACATCTTTTTGTTTGCTTTGTTTAGGGTATTTTTATTATTATGTATTTATTTTAGGAGCTCAGCTGGGTACCTTTGAAAACTTTGACCTCGATGTACAGGAAGAAAATAACCACCACTGTGATAACAGTGTCAAGATAATACATGCAGTTTCCCAAGATTATGTGTGATTTCAGGTGGTGTATTTTCATTTGTCATGCTGTACTAGTTGCTGTACTGTCCATAAAGCACCAAAACTGCATTTCAGAGACTCTCAGCAGCTTTATCAGCTTTTTATAAAATGCTGCTGTATAAATAAGTAAAACTAATTTGCACACATTCAGTTCATGTATCAATGTCACATGTGGGTATCAAGTGTAAGCGCTATGAATAGGGCTGATGACTTCCATCTTTGGGAGGATGGGCTTGGTTTGAGTGCTCAGCAGTGCACAGTGCTAATGCACAGTTCTTCGCAGAGCAGGCAGCTGCAGGCAGGTCTGTGAAAAAGCTACCTACCTCCCAAGCCTTGTGTGCTGAAAGGGAAAAATAAACACTAAAAAAGTGAAAAAAACCCAGCCCCCCATACCCCAAATAGAATTCCCTTGTCCATTTGAATTTGCTTTTGCAATTGGGTTTGCAGACAGTGAAGCAGCAGAAAGTTGAGGTGCTTGCAGTGGTTTTCCTCTGTCTGTTGGGCTTGGGTTGTTGGTAGTTTTGTGAACTTGTTTATAGGTCAGTCATGATGCCTGTGGGTTTGGGGATAGCTGACCCTATGGGCAGGAGTCACCAGGGTCTGTTCAAGCAGATGGCTTAAGCCTCCTCCCAGCCCTTGGTTTAGCAGACTGCCCCTTACCAGGAGGATTCTGCAAACTCAGTCCCTGGGATTTTGATCCTGCTTCTCCCAGGGAGATGCCTGCAGCCTTCCAGCAGCTCCACTTCAAAATAACCTTGTGTTTTATAAAAGTGATGGAGGGGAATGAGGGGAGAGGACAGACCCACATCCTCCCCACCTCGTATGCACGCCTGGGGTGCTGGTGACCAGGCTGTGAAAGGATTAGCACAGAGGCAGGCTCTAAACACCTAACACCCAGGGTCTCCAGGAGATTTGGGAAAGTAGATGGGAGTCCCTTATCCACTGGGGACTGCGGGATGGCTGCTGATGTGGCAGTCTGGTTGCACGGCTGGGGCTTGCATGGCAATCCCCCTGCCCTCCTCACAGCCAGCGCAAAAATGGTGGACAAACCATGAGAATAAAGCACATGTAATTTTGTGGGTGAGGTCTTAGTTAGCTTTTAACCACTGCATTTTATTTTCTGTGGAAAATATGACAGAAATAGCCTAGATTTCCGATTTACCTGTGCTGGTAAAACAAAACCCTAAACAATAGCAGCATCACCAAAAATCTTTAAATGAGACATTTGGAGGTGCATGAAAGAACCTCAGAAATTCATCCTGCAGGAGGATAATAGTCCCAGTGTGCATAAGAGTAACTTCCCAGGCAGCCAACACCCTGCAGCACTGATTTTCAAGGCAGGGACCCGAACAAGGGCATGAACTGGCCTATGGCAGTGGGAAGGTAAATCTCCATCAACCCAGAAGAGACTTGCCTTCACCATTGGGCAGCCAGCCAACGGCCTCATTTTGAGTAGGAAGAATTGTATCAAGAATCTCATCTGTGTATCTAAGGGGACACCTCCAGAAACCCTCTTCTGTGCCCCAGCAGGAGCAGCTGGCATCTGCCCATCCAAAACTCCCTGTGCCCAGCTCTGCAAATTCAGCTGAAGTACCATGATAGCCTGGGGAGGTTGTATCTGCCTGACAGCCTTTGGCAGGCAGTGAGGCAAGCAAAAACTTGTAGCAGTGCCTGAAGTTTCTGTTTCTAATAAACTCAACAACTGGTTCTTGTCTGCATGGTCTGTCTCTCTGCCATCTTTAAATATTTATGTCAACGTATCTATGGTGATGGGTTAGGTTATGTAAGGAGGACGAGGAAGGGGAGGGTGATGAGGAAGGACAGCATCGACTCCCACTGGAGTTACGGCAGAGGAAGAGCAAACCCAAATGAGTTTATCCTGTGCAGGCACACTCCCTCTCCTCAGCTTATGAGCCCGCACAGTGAACATTCATTTTTCTCAGGGCATCAGAGAGTGCCGAGCTGCAGCTGGGCTTAGCTGCACTTTGCAAGATGCCATGTGGGAGAGAAAGAGTCCAGCCCATCAATGTAGAGAGCTTCTGTTGTATCATCGATGTATAATTCATTAGTAGGTGAATAAAGACTGGAATAGCTTATTTCTGATGCAACAGGGCTAAAAAGAAAGTGAGCCCATCCACGAGCATGCTGGTGCACGTGGGGGTTAAACAATAGCACTGGGTGATGCTGAGGGGAGAGAGGGGGGGATTTTGCCTTGGGATAATATAAACAACCCAGCTGCCAGTGACTCCAGGGAGAGTGACACAGGGATATGCATCTTCCTGGCAAGAATGCTGGGAAGGACCTGTCCTTTTCACTTGCTGGAGTCTAAGAGAATGGCATCTGCTTAGACAAGAGGGTATTAGATGTGGGTAGGCACCTCTGGGCTCATCTGAAAGTATTTCGTCCAAGATGTGCCTATTCCTTACAAGCTGAGAGCAACATCCCTGTACGTCTTCCACGTAAAGAGATGAGGGGTTTTTTTCTCATTACCCTTCTAGCAGGGGTAGATATGCAGATTCCCTCCAGGCATTAATGTATTTGACGGACCCCCAAAAGGCCACGTGACTAAAGATAGCACTGGGTTTGTGCTGGGGGTGAGATGTCAGGCATGGTGCGCAGTGGAGCAGCCTCACCACCATCAGGCCTGCAGCCAGTCACGGGTTTGGCGGCTGAGGCCGAAAGCTGCAAAACACACACTGCCTGTGTTTTAACAAAACAGCCTCAGAGGCTGCTCTGGGGTTCCCCCTCCTCGCTGCTGCAGTCTCCCCCTCCATCCCACCCACTGCTACGTTTCCCAGTGGACAGGGTTGATGCTCGCTGCTGGTTGTTCACTCTCCCAGAAGAGGAACTACACAGTTAAGAAAAAGAAAAATCTCTTTTCACCCTACTACAGCATTTTACTGAGAGAGAGAATTGCAATGACACGTCATGTGTGATACGACTGTGTATTCAAAGCAGCTTCTGACCTTACCCACCTTCAGCTGTGCTGGTGGAGTTCTCCTGTGTGGAGCATCTACCACTTCTGGCTGTAATTTTGGAAGAGAATTATAGCTGGCTGCTTTTGCAAACAAATATCTTCTGCACCTGCTGAAAATACATGTCTAGCAACTCTTCTGTAATATTCTGTATGTCTGCAGCTTGGAAACGCAGCTTTACCTTGGCAGGAGATGGCTTCCTCACCACCCCAGCGCAGCAAAGATCCACCCAAGTTTGCCAACCTACAATGCTTGCTTATACAGAACTTGCTCAGTGGCATCTCCCTTAGGAGCTTGCTGCAGACATGAGAGTTGTGCAGCAAAGGGGCTGTTGCATGAGAAAGTTGTATCGCGATGGCAGTGGAACTGGCAGTTGACACACAGTCAATACAGTAGGAAATAGCAAAACATTTTGAAGCCAAGCCAGCACACCTTGAGGCTGAACGATTCCAGCTCTCCTTACCATCAAATCCCTCTAGAGAGTCAGTAAATTGCTTAACCCATGCTTTTCACAAGTGCTCTGGGATCCTCAGGTTTTGTCAGGTACTGAAACATCTGCTTTGCAGAAGCACTGAGCATCCTTGGCTGCTGCGTAAAGCTGCACCCTGCTCACCTGCAATTCTCCATGAGCAGTACCTTGGAAAAACAGCATCTGCTGCTGTCAGAGCAGGCTCTGAGACAGGTCCCCTGACTCATAAGGAAGCTGTGGTCAGGCCACCCACGGGCATGCAGTAAGCCCCATATAAAGCCTCAAGGGAAGTTAATGCTCACACTGGCAGAGCAAACCTGGAGTGGTGCATGGGCAGCAAAGTTGGAAAGCAGCACAAAAGGCCTCTTACCACTGCGATGGCTGATGTTCCCCAGCCCTGTAGGTAATTGCCTGGCCTTAGTCTACTTCCTCTTCCTAAGTCCTCAGCTAGAGCTGGGGGTTTGTCTAAAACAAGAGAATAACTCAGGAACACAAGGTAATGCCTACTCACACAGAGGCCAAACTGCAACTGCTCAGGTAAACTTAGCGGGACTAATTGATGATGGGGCTTAACTGAAAATTAATTAGAGCCAATTCACACTAAAATATTTAACTTCACACCTTTGGTCTCTATGTTGGTTTTTTTTTCTTCCTGCATATGCCTACATAAATTGGGATTTTTTTGCTATCAGAGTTTGAGCGTTGACATGCATGTAACAACCAGCTTCTGCAAGCCCCAGTAAGGCTCACTGGCTCTGCAGGTGTTTCCTAGCCTGGCTGCTGTCTTTGCATCCCCTCTGCTCAGCTCCAAGCTCTTATCCCAGTAAAACCTCTCTTGCTCTCCTCAACGCTGGGTAAATCTCAGTGGTACTTACCAATAGGTTCCCGGAGTTTGGCTCCGGCTGCACAAGAGCTGTAATTCACCCATAGGAAGCAGCAAATTAGGAACTAGTGAGTGCAAGCACATTGACTGTAGGACAGGGATTTTTTGTTGGCACAGGTGTAAAGAAACTTGTTCCACTCCCCCTCCCCCCCACCCAGCCTTGCAGCACCCCTCCAGCCATCCCCTGCGTGCTGCCATTTCTACAACTGCAAACAAAATGGTAACTCTGCACTTTTCTGCAGTCGGTTTCTAAAAACCAAGAAGTTGAAGGTATCCACATTCCTGCTCCTTAAAACGACAGCAGGATGTCATTTTCCGTGCTACACACAGCACGAGCTCTGGTAGGAGAGCGTGTCTGGCTGGGTGGCTGCTCATTAAAAGGGCTGCTCCTTGCAAGGGAACTCCAGTGGTGGGTGAAACGGCAATACAGATCATGAGATGGCCAGCTAGTTGGCTGTCAGAGGAAGAAAGGGAACTTCCAGCTCCCTGGGAAAAAAAATTGCATGCTTCCAGTTTGCTGGTGCTTGGGGAGAAGAAACAACAACTCTCCAGGTGCATTATTCCCTTTGTGAGATGGTTTGGTGCAGGTTGTGTAAGCATCCCTGCCACAAGCAGCAGAAATCATCACAGAGGTGTAAAAACAGCAGCTATGCATACACACCCCTACATGGCCACTGCTAGAGAGGTGCCTGCTGCTTCTGGTGACATTTCACTGATCATAAACGGTTCAAGGGAAAAGAAAGCTGAGGGAGGGGGATACAATAGCCTTTCAGGTTTACTTTATCATTTGTATGCTATTCCTGTCCATAGTAATCTCGACACCTAAAGCTTTAAGCAGACCTGGTGGTGAAGCTTTAACAAAGATTTCATCTTCTTGTGGATAAGGCTTAAGCAGGTAACCCACACCAATAACACAGACTCCACTGATTTGCTTGATCTCCAATGTAGAATATCATCAGGTGTCCAGCCAACACAGAGTGATGGGCAAGAGCTGGCTACATAGTGTTTAAAAAAGTGAAACTGTAGAGATTTCTTTCACATAAATACACCAGTCTTAATTGCTTAAGTGTGTCCTTAAGCTTTTTTCCTGCCTCTGCTTGCATTAGTCCTCATGAAATACCTGCCTGCTGACCAAGGGTAGGATCAGGCTGATGAGCAGCTCATTTTCCTCCAAAGGACCAACACCATCCTCTCCCACTTGGGTGATAAGGCACGCTGTTGGGGCAGGCAAGCACCAGCTGCCTGGAGAGTATCTCTTCCCAGCACTGAAAGAATAACTGAGGGCTCTGCATGACGCAAACCCTGAGCAATGCAGGCAGCCTCCTGCACAGCAGAAAAAAAGAGGGAATGATAGCCTTTTTGCAAGAAATTCATCTTTACTGAAGCAACCATGAGTCACACGAGCTGCCAGATGGGCAAAGGAATAACAATAGCAGCTGGAGCTCACAAAGGAGATTGTCTGTCATTGGAGAAAAATAAACTAGAATGTGGGTATGTTGGCAAGTGTGTATCACCTCTAAATCCTTGCTAGACCAAGGCATGTTGGTGACTGCTATAAGGTAGCTTGAGTAATATTCTGGAGCAGTTTGAACTTGATGCTGTTTACAGTGAAGTTGATGGTGAAGCTCCGCTGGTTCCAAAGGAGTGGAATGAGGAGTGACAGCCTCTCCCCAAGCACAATTCCTTCCAACACAAGGTAATTGCAGCCATGTTAAAATACTAACCAGGTGTTGTAGGCTGTACTGCTATTCTTTTATGTGTAGCAGCCCCTGCCTGAGGGCCAGGACCTGTCCTGAACTTCAGCACGGGGCTTTCCACATTTATCTCAATAAACAATTGTTACTTACTGTTTCTCATGGCTAAAAGCCACAACAAAGGAGAGGGATGAAAGCTGCTGTTGGTTCAAAAGACATTGCACATAGCCATATAGTTTCCAGCAGGTTTTCCAGCAGGCGCTACATCTATTGCAGTGACGGGTTTCAGCTCAGAGGTGGCTCTGCCTCCTTGCAATGAGGGCAAAGCACACCAGGGAGCCATCATTTGAGCTAGACTGAGAGCTGATGGACGCTTTTAAAATTTCTGTTTATTATTGATAAGGTGATGATGTAAAGACAGGACATGGAGTTGGACATTGTATTGTTTGACCTGGCTGAAGATCATTCCTGTTCTTTTATAGATTTAAACTTCAGACCTGCGTGTATGTGTAATATCAAAGTCCTTTTGTATTGCACAGCAGTGTTGTGGATTATTGAAGCTAGATAAACACAGAGCTAAGGATAGAAGTTGAAAAAGCCCCTGTGAAACCAGTGTGACATCAAGCTCTAGGAGGCTGACTACATGCTAAGAATTAAAAAATCATGGTGTATTATATTAATAAAGGGGAATAACAGAGGTATGTGTCCATTTGCTCGTTATTTGTTTCAAACCTCTTGCACTGTTTTTCCAATTTTCTTCCTGATCTCTACCAAAAGCTGGTAGCTGGTGTAAGTCTGTCAGTATTTGAAAACAAGGGAAAGACAGTTGACAGTCATTGGCTGCCTACATACTTGAGCATGATCAGAAACATGCCCAAAGTCAATCAATACGAGTGTCCAAGCTATGAGAACACATTTTCCATCACCAATGACACACCTTGTGTCCATATATTTGCCTATAGTACAAGATTATCTTGGGCTGTGATCCAAAGCCATCTTCCTAGAAATATTACATCTTTGGGGGTCACAGGCAATGCTCAGATGACAGCACAAGAGAAGTTTGGTTTAATGCTGTGATTTTTACTGGGCTTTTCTCTCCATCTTTGTCCTAAGGGGCTCGTTGTGTCCTGCTTGTGGAGCTACGGACCCTACGTCTCCCGATGAGTTGATCTGCATCTCCAAGCCTAGGTGCATCATAGAATCACAGAATGGTTTGGGTTGGAAGTGACCTTAAAGTTCATCTCGTTCCAACTCCCCTGCCACGGGCAGGGATACCTTCCACTAGACCAGGTTGCTCCAAGCCTTGTCCAACCTGGCCTTGAACACTGCCAGGAATGAGGCAGCCACAGCTTCTCGGGGAAACTTGTTCCAGTTTCTCAGTCCCCCAGTGTGTCTCAGGCCTTGCTCGTTTTTGGTGAAGGTGTGGGACTGCTCCTCCTCAGAGCACCATCTGCTCTGACCAGCTCAGAAACGCACAACAGCTAGTAGTGCAGGAAGGGGAAATGCATGACACACGTCCCACTGCCTGAACCCATGTAAGGCCTTCCCAGGGGATTCTGTGTGTGACTTCAGACATTTTCCTGTGCCAAAAGCTGGCTCTGCCTGGTAGGGATGCCCAGGTGATGGGTTTCTACCTCTCTCGCAGAATGTATTTGCCTTTCCTATCCAGGTTGCTGCTGAAGTGGATGGAGAACCAGAGGAATGAAGTCAGGATCATTCCATAAACCTAAAAGGAAATAAATGAGATGGACACACAATTAAATGCTGAACTGATTATGATACTCCATTTGTGCAACTAAGAGATCATAAGCGTTGCCTATTAGTCCACTTGGCACTTCTGAATTTACGTATTGGGATGTCACATTTTTCTTGAGAGCTGTCTTCTGGTAGAATGATGAGCACCAATTGGAGGGGAAGAGGAAGAAAAAAGAAAAAAAGAAAGACCAACATGTGGTTAAAAAGCGTCTGACAGGAATTAGCACAATACAGCTCAAACCTGGCCCTGAAAATACCAAGAAATGAGATGAAACCAGGAAATTCAGATTTCAAATTCTGACCACAAAACACTTCTCTAAGCAAACAAACATCTCTCTCTTAATAACATCCTTTTGTAAAGAGAACATAGGGAGAAACAACCAAACCAAACCAAACCAAAACATAACAAAATCCCCAAACAATCCTCATGTATTATTTGAAGTAGAAAAAACCCAACAAAACCAACAAAAAAAAACCCCTTAAAGTCCAACCCCCAACCCCATGCATGTGCATACTTGAGAATGCAGAGGACAGTATGTTTCCTCTGTATTTTAACATTCTCCCTGATATATCATGCATCAGGATTACACAGGCAACATATCAAAGGTAAGGCTGCTGTGGGAAGGATAAACAAGGGCTGTAGCAATGTGCTTTCCCCCAAACTCCTCTGCCTTAACGTGCAAGTGCCTTTGCTTGTGGATTGATATGGGGACATGTATGCATTGTTGGCTGAAGAACAGTGATATCAGAGCAGCTATAGCCCTCATCACATGCCTCCCTTGCTTCCTGCCATCACAATAGTGAACTGTGCAGTGAGACTTCCTCTAGGACACACTTTAAAGAGAGCTGCCTTATCTGGCCATACCAAGCTGTGAAAAAGAGATATACATAATAAAAACTGCTCCCACTTTCATCTGAATATAGCTGCAGTGAAATTCCTCCTATACCTGAGAAAAATTAGAAGGTGACACCACGTATTCACACATGACTTTACATTTATAGAGCCATAGCAATGCCTGATGGTTTTCCTAATTTACTACTAGCAGTCTAAAACACAATAGTGTTTGTTCCTCTGGGCTTTATTTAGATGAAGAAAAGCCTTCTAACTCATAATTGTGCCAAGGCAGATAGAAGGAATTAAACAATCTCCAAATGCACATTCAGTCAGGAAAGGTTGCCGCAGCTGGAGAGCAGCACGGAGATATCACAGCAGCCCAAACCTCCCTTCTTAGTGAAGAAACAAATCTCTTGGTGTGTACTTTTTTCTGGTGTGCTTTATCACACATGCAGGGCCCCTGTGTAGAGGTAATTACAGCAATACACCTCTGCCAAGCATACAAGCAGGCTTGTTCTAATTAGCACTCTCCAGCTCTGAAGGGACATTTCCCATGTGGCCATTGAGCTCCCTCACCACCAAAGGATATGTTCCTCTTGCAGTACCTCATTTTTTGTTTTGTCTTCCCCCAAATAAGACTCACAAATTCAGTACAGCCCCTTTCTACGCAAATCATCCTACTCCTCCTCTGCAAGATCCCACTTCAAAGACAGTGCTTGGGAGCCCAGGCAACATGCTGCTGCTTACGAGCCTGTGCTTTACCCACCCACTGCCCAGGGTGCACCTTTGTGGTCTTATTAGTGGTCATTAAGAGGATGAGACTTTCCCTTCCCGCACAGATTTTCAGCTCCACTATTGGTGCTCAGTAGCTTTCAAGACCTTCCAGCTCTGGCCGCACAAAGTGACTTCCCAGGCTGAGCTGCCCAGGCTGAGCTGAGAGGCAGCCAGTGAGTGCTGGGCAAGGAGAGGCAGCAAGTTTCCTAACACAGAGCTTTTACTGCATCTCGTTTTCCACAACTACTGCAGGCTTCCAACCTGATCTGCAAGCCCTGTACCAGGTGACACAGCATCTCACTTGCAGGAGAGGATGCACAGGCAAACCTGGGTGGGTGAAATGCTGCTGCTGCTGCTGCAGCCAGCTCCCTCTGCTCCACACTCCCATCTGTCATGCCTGATTTGGTCAGAAAAACCATGCAGCAAGGCTACTCCTGCAGCAGAAAACCTACATCCATCAGCCTGAACAAGACAGGTCCTGGCCTTTTCGTAATTTCCACAGTGTAGTCCACCACTGCTTGTTTCTCTACCCCAGTCTCCAAAATTACCCAAAATTCTAGCTTCTGAGGGCTAACTTAGGATATGTTTCCACGCTGGAGCCTGCCTCTTGGGGCCAAAGTGAGAAGGAACAAACAGATACCGTGAAGCCAATGGTTATGCCCAGGAGCGTAGTGACAAAGTCCATGTGCTTCTTCAGGAAGAACTGGATCTCTCGCAGGCAGTCCTAGGGAGAGAGAGACCCTTTGCAGCGCAGCAGCAGCTCAGCTGGGGGGCTTTGTCCCTGCAAAGAGCACTTGCCTCAACCTCAGACAGAAAAGGAGACAAGAGGGGGATGCAGCATTGCACAGCTGGGTTGCTGTGTGATCAGCTCTCCTTTATCCTGCTGCTGGCTGCAACATGGGGCGACAATCACCTGCAGTATGTTTCCTATTGCTACAATACACCTATGATTTCCTTGATATGATGTGTTTTGCACTGTGAGGGATTTATGCATGTACAGGTAAATGTCGTCGTGCAAACCTTTTTTCTTTCCAACCACTGGAAAATGGAAAGAGGGAAAAGACAAGACAGAAAAGCAGAGCACACCATAATGCTAAATACATTCCTCAAAGACACTAATGAACTGCTCAATTTTGCAAGGTGTCGCAAGCATTAATATACATTAGCTTTAAGCATGCGAGCAGCCCCACAGAAATCCAGGAGGTGTTAGCCAAGAGAGCCATTTAAAAAATGCAAAAGCCTGCTCTTGATGGAGTGATTTGCAGAATGAAGTAAGAGCACGCAAAGCCAGGAGTGAATGCAGTGCAGCTACCAAATACTGCAGTTCTCTGGGTTGCAAAACATATCCTCCCAGCCCACCCCCCCTGGCTCACTACTGGAGGGAACACAAAACATTGAGGGGGGAGAAGGAGGAGAACAGAGTCACCCACATAGTGCCTGGTTTAACTCTGCTCTCCCTTCCTGTTCTTTGAGCTCTTTGGTCCATTCTGCCCCTGCTTCCTGGAGGCAGCGCTTTGAGAGGCTGCCCCACAGGCTGACGCGTGCCTGCACATCACGGTGTCCTGTTAGTGTGTGACATCTTTGCCTAACAACAATGTTTTTGTATAGCTGTAGCAACACGGTTTTGTTTTCCATCAACACACATATTGATGCTGGAGGCCTCAGCTACTTCAGCTGATTTGGCTACTCCCGTGGAAGAAAAATTATCATACAATAGCTTTGCTCAGAGAGTATGAAGTCTACGTTACAGCTTCAGCACAGAGGCGGTCTAATACTGGCGGCTTCTCCATCAACCTCACTGAGACACTGCAAAGAGGAGAAATGAAGTATACTTGATAAAGCTACTGCTGGGCATCATCACCCTGCTTCATGAGGTGCTCATTTTAGTACTTATTAAATGCCCTGGGAAAAAACAATTACAGCAAATTCCACATTTATTGTTAGTGCGACACTTTTGAAGCCTCAGAAAGTAGTGCCAAGTGGAAAAGTCCAACATGTGAGCTCAGACACATGCCACGGTATCTCACACTCTGTATATGTAGGAGACGAGGAGGAAGATGGAGGAAAGTGACAGGCTGTAAACACAGGCATTTTGAAGGGTTTCTAGAGCTGCAAAAGAAACCACATCTGCAAGTCTGACATCTCTGATCCATTGGGGCTCCTCCTTACTGAAACAACAAAACCCCACCACAACTAGCCCCCAACCAAAGTAACCCCAAACTGTGGAAAAGCCACAGTTCTCATTAACAGTTACTGAGTAGCAGCACAGCCCCACTGTGTGGATGAGGAAACCTTTCCCTTACCTGTCCGGCATCGTGTGCCTGGCCGGGGGGGCATGTCTTGCTCTCGACGTTGGTTGTGTCCCCAAACGGAGAATGCTTCCCACAGCACAGGAACTGGAAAAAGAGGGAGAGATCTGTGAGCCACACATGGGAGCTCTCTTCTTGCCACCAGCTGCCACAGCAGAAGGTGTCAGTGATGGTCCACACTTCCCCCCTGCTGCCACAGGCAGGGCTGTACAAGCAGGGCTGCAAGGAGTGAAGCATGTAGGTATGCAATCAACAACTACAGCAATGGAGGTTAAATTCAGAGAATGCACATGGATCTGACCCCAGATTTGCCTGTGCTTCTCCAGGCCCGCTGCCTGAGGCTGAGGCCAAGCACTCCCTCCATGGTCACACCAGCTCTCACAGTGGCTAGTCTGGATAACCCAGGGATGCAAGGACCCCAGTGTTTGTTGTGGGCTGGGAGGATCCCCAGCAACACCCACTATAGAAATGGCTTCCTATAGCTGGGGTGAACTGGCCAGCTTGGAGCTCTAGCAAGGGGATGCCCATGGGAGTAGAAGGACTGTTTCTCCATCAATTAAAGTAGCTAAAATAAGCAATTGATGAACTGATAAAGCTGGGTATTGTGCCTGGTTCTCCTTGACAAGCAGGTCTCTGGGTGTATGGCTGCAAAAGTCTGCAGAGCAAGCACCACTCTGGCTGGTTATGGCTGAGGGCCACCACCATCATTGCAATGAGAAACATTTGAACTTTTCTGTGTTTTGAGAAGCATGGATGAAAACAGCTTCAGAAAGTACTTGTTACGATGATTTAATAAAACACAGGAGGATAAAGGTAGTTGAGTGGGAGGTGGATGGAACAGCATCTCCTTTACTCAGCGGAAACTCAGGAGTTTCTCACCATGGGGGACACCCTCACTTCTTTCCTGTGGTTTTTAGGGCAAACATCCTCCCTGTGCTCTGGGCCACCACCCTTGCCCACCTACCAAGCTAAAGAGAAGTCCCCTGCCCCAACAGCATCCTGGGTGGTAGTTTTTGGGAGCTTGCTAGCAGTCTCCAGCATTGCAAGAGGCCTAGTAGCCTCCAGTACTCCTCAGTCAAAGGCTTGAGGATAAACAGAAATAATCAAGTCCAAATACTTCTGCTAGACAATGTGGAATTCTCTCCCTCTCTCTGCCTGTCCAGGGTCACAACAGGTGTATGTCCACTTTCTCGTACTACAGATAGGGAACATGGCAGAGGGCCTGCTTAGACAGACAATATGTATAACAGCTACTGTGCAGAAGCACTGATGATCTCGTATATGAGTGATGCTCAGGGAGGTGACCCTCTCCTCCTGTTGATAATCTGGCTGGTCAGACCTGGGAGAGGAAGAGCAGGAAGGGAGGAGCAGACTTCTTAGTAGGCTGGAGTACTCTGTTCCTGAGGGAAAATGAGACGGCAGCATCCACAAGGCAGAGCACAGGCATCAGACCCAGCCTGCTGAAACCTTGGGAAGATACCCCAGGGCAAAGTTTTCTGCTAGGGCTGAGAAAGACAACTTACTGCTTTGTGGATGGCAGTCAGCTCGTGCCTCCTGAAGCTGGAGGCATTCCTCCTCACCTCCTCATACACAAGATCATACACATCCATCATGCTCTCTTCCACCTGCAACGAAAGAAGAGATCTGTACACACAAAACACTGGCACAGCTGTCTCTGGAGAGAAAAACACTCTTGAGTCCCCCCAGAAGCTCTCCCAGGTATAGCAAGACAAGCAGTGCAGCTATTATATGACTACCATGTAGCAGCAGGAGCTGGTTATGACCTCCACGCACCAAGGGGCACCTAAAACATGGCAAATCCCATGAGAGAAGCTGTGATACTGCATGTGTACCACCTTATGCTATGCATGGATGCTTTAGCATCATGCGAGGTCTCACCAGCTGATGGCTGGCTTTTCACCAGTTTTGGATTTAGTGTCAGAGAAAACTCAGGTGCCTCTGACCAGTGTGTTTCTGATTTCCTCTGCCAGGAAGGGACAACACCATCTCCCCATCCTGATGTCACTGCACACACAACAATGAGGTGCTAAAATATGAAGGTGAGAGGGCCTCAGAGAGATGGTGTTATCCCAGTGACAAAGCAGTTTCCCTGAATAGGGCCAAAAAAATAACGGAGTGCTTCAGTGGTGAATCAGACCCTAAATATTTACCCAGTGTGTGAGAACTTGCAGCTTGACAGATCCCAGCCAACTCCCACTCGGGTGTTGAAATAAAAAATACAATTGCCTTCAGTGCCTGGAGTCAAACCTCTATTTCTTGCTTTCATTTTCCCTCATTTGCATAGTGGCATTGATCTGACAGGGCCTCCAGGCAGCATTTGGTTTCCAGGAGGGAAAATCTATTGGTGAGACAGATGGAGTGAGTGGCCACACAGGGAGGGATGGACATCCTAGGAGCAGAGCCATCTCTCCTGGAAGTGAGGCTTTTCAGCTCAGTCTTAAGGGGCTGAACTTGGATATTGCTCTAGGGGAAAAAAAACCCACGACATTGTCTCCTCAGGGATGAAACCAGTGTCATTCAAGGTGATTACAGCCATCATTGCAATATTGCTCTACCCTGCTCGACTGCCCAAAATGCAATCAACTGACAGAGGCTGATAACCAGGGACAAGAGAGAGACAGGTTGAGAAGATTACTTGTATCCAACTCATCTCTCTGCCACCAGGTACAGAGTTTAAAAGCTTACATCAGAAAATGTTCCACAGCTGTCATGGCATAGAAATTGAGTGGCTTGGGAGTTTCTCAGCATTTATCTGCAGCAAAGCTGCCGTTGCTCCAGAATGCTCCATCACTTGTCACAGTGCAATTTGTAGGTGAAGCAGAAGCAATCCAGCTTTAACAAAAGGTC
The DNA here is from genome assembly GCA_009867235.2 of Psittacus erithacus. Lineage (NCBI taxonomy): Eukaryota > Metazoa > Chordata > Aves > Psittaciformes > Psittacidae > Psittacus > Psittacus erithacus. The sequence goes on from WYDI02032814.1 coordinate 79,840, forward strand.
CAGTGATGGAGGAACCACAGATATTCTGAGCCAAGGAAAAAATCCTCCCCAGCAAGATGAACTATGCTGAGCTTTCCAATGCAGGTAAGGATGGAGGATGCTCATTTTGTCACCCCCATGTATCAAAGTGCATCGAGTGGGGTGTGCAGCAGTAAGACGGGATCTCTAGCAGACTTGTGCACCATCCTTCCCCTGAGCAAGCCTTAAACCCCAATAAAAAGGAGAACATCCAAGGTTTTCTAACTCCTTGTGGGACACAAACCAGCTTTCCATCAGCAGCAATGAAATAAACGGATTCAATAAGAACAGTGTCCATTTCCACTGAAGAATTGAATAAAGAATAATGAAAAAAAGAACAATGTTTTGACCTCCTCCTGTGACCTCCTGTTGCTAAGGAAGGAAGAACAGAGCAGCTGTCTCCCTAATCCAAGAAATTACTGTATTCTAAATATCCCAGCCCCAGTTTAAGATGCAGGAATAAAGACTATTTTGTGTTGTGACAACATGCAAATAGGTCTCAGTAAGGTAGCAGCGTTGCTGGATCTGGCTGCTTACTTTGCCATCATATTAAACTTAAAATAAAGGAAGATGAGACTTTGCCCAGTGATGTTTCATCTGCAGAGATAGTCACAGGCTCCCTAGCAGCAAAGCAGGCTCTGACCATGCCACCAGAACCAGTTCACTACACAGGGAGGTCAATGCTCATTACGTGGTTTGCGCTGATAATAAACCTTAGGGCCCACCCAAGGCTTATGTCTTCTTCAGCAGCTTCTCTGGCAGTTGTGCTGCACAAAGCAACCTGGGAGGAAGGCAGGTGAGCTGCCCAGATGTTGGCAGCTGCCAGACTGGCAAGCTCCCGCCAGCTGCATAAAACCATGAGAGTATTGATTTTATCATGAGGGGTCCTGCCTGACACAGTGATGCATGCTTGAACCTTTCTTCTTGTACCATGCAAGGACATAAAACATTGAGACTAAAGCTGTTTGAAGGATAAAAGTGAACAGCAAAGAACTGAAAGAACAAGACACCCATAGCAAAGCTATGGCATAAAATTGCTGCAACTGTTGGAAACAATAAGGGAAGAAATCACGAGCAGTCACCAGCTCTACTACAGTGATGGTGATGATGATGGGATTGATTTGGGAGGCCAGGTCTGCTGGAGGCTGGTGGTGCTGGTCTGACAATGAAGGGAAAGAGCGGTTTTGGTAGGAGGCTTGCCAGGCTGGTCAAGGATGCTTTAAACTAGATGTGTTGGGGGAGGGGAGCATCATTCCAT
>WYDI02032815.1:0-15361 GCA_009867235.2 Psittacus erithacus
CCGCCGCTCCCGTACCTCCCGCTCCGCTCCCGCGCTGGCCACGCCCCCTCTGGCCCCGCCCCTCTCTGGCCACGCCCCCGCCGCAATCACGGCCCCGTCGATGGCCACGCCCCCTACGAGGACCACGCCCCCAACGATGGTCACGCCCCCTCGGGTGTCGGTGATTGGCTGCCGTTTCCCTCCTAAACGGCCCCGCGAACGTCATTGGAGGGCTGGGGCGCGCCGGCGCCGACCCCGCGCGCCTGCTGGCGCCGATTGGTTCTCGCGCCTGTCAGTCTAAAGAAGCTCCGCCCGATCCCGCGCCAGCCAATCACCGACAGCCCCTGCGGCACTCTGCCTTCTGATTGGACCCGGCGGCCGTCAGTGAGGTGCCGCCTCCACCAATAGGAAGTCGCGGAAGCCCCGCCCCGGGCCTTCCGCTTCGTCTTCCAATAGCAGCCGTGCGACCTCCGCCATTGGCCGAGCGCCGCGCTGGTCCCGCCCCCTTTTGATTGGCTCATCCCTCCGCCAATCCCCTCCCGCAGCGCCTTCCCGCCCCCCCCACCCCGCCGCGCGCCGGCTCTATTCCCTTCCTCTATTGGCCATCGCCCCACGCCACTCAACGCTACGAGGCGCTCCCATTGGCTATTTCACCCGTTGTGGGCGGGGCTCCCCGGCGCCGTCCCAGCGTGCCCCGCGCGGTGTGTGGAGAGCGCGGCCCTGTTCCCGCGTCGCCGCCGCCGCCGCCGCTGCCGCCGCCGCCGCCGAAGCGGGCTCGCCCTGGTCCGGCAGCCCCGTGGGCATGACGGGCAGCCCCCAGCAGCCGCCGCCGCCGCCCGACGTCAAGGGCAGCGGCGGACGCGACGACCTGCACTCGGGCGCGGCGCTGCACCACCGGCCGCCCCACCTGGGCCCCCCGCACCAGGGGCACCCGGCGGCCTGGGGCGCGGCGGCGGCCGCCCACCTGCCCTCCATGGCCGGCGGGCAGCAGCAGCAGCAGTCGCTCCTCTACTCGCAGCCCGGGGGCTTCACGGTGAACGGCATGCTGAGCCCCCCCCCCGGCGGGCAGAGCCTGGTGCACCCGGGGCTGGTGCGCGGCGAGACGCCGGAGCTGGGCGAGCACCCCGGGCATCACCATCACCATCACCACCAGCACCCCGGCCACCACCCACCGCACCACGGCGGCGTCAACAGCCACGACCCGCACTCGGACGAGGACACGCCGACCTCGGACGACCTGGAGCAGTTCGCCAAGCAGTTCAAGCAGCGGCGCATCAAACTGGGATTTACCCAAGCGGACGTGGGGCTGGCGCTGGGCACCCTCTACGGCAACGTCTTCTCGCAGACCACCATCTGCCGCTTCGAGGCCCTGCAGCTCAGCTTCAAGAACATGTGCAAGCTGAAGCCTTTGTTGAACAAGTGGTTGGAGGAGGCGGACTCCTCCTCGGGCAGCCCCACCAGCATAGACAAGATCGCTGCGCAGGGCCGCAAGCGGAAAAAGCGCACCTCCATCGAGGTGAGCGTCAAGGGCGCGCTGGAGAGCCACTTCCTCAAGTGCCCCAAGCCCTCCGCCCAGGAGATCACCTCGCTCGCGGACAGCCTACAGCTGGAGAAGGAGGTGGTGAGAGTGTGGTTTTGTAACAGGAGACAGAAAGAGAAGCGCATGACTCCCCCGGGAGGGACGCTGCCGGGAGCCGAGGACGTGTACGGGGCCAGCAGGGACACGCCGCCGCACCACGGGGTGCAGACCCCCGTGCAGTGAACTCGCGGCGGGGGCGCCCGGGCCCTCCTCCTCCTTCTCCTCCTTTTCCTCCTCCTCCTCTCCTCCTCCTTCCCCCAACTTTTGATTGTCCTCCTTTTTTGTTTTTCTTTTTTTTGTTGTTGTTGTTGTTGTTTTAATTTTCTCCTATCTTTAACAAAAAAGACAAAAAACAAAAAAACAAAAACAAAACAAAAAAGCGAAAAAAACCGCGAAAAAAAAAAAAGAAAAGAAAAGAAAAACAAAACAAAAAGCGAGCGAGAGGGCGAGGGCGAATCACAGCAGACAGACAGACAGACAGACAAAGCACCTGCACCGGACTATCCCTTAGACGGTAGCGGGTGCGATGCTGGATTTTGACCTTTCCAGGCGAGTGCCCGTGCACCGGAGTGAAGTGAGTACCGCGCACAGGCAGGCAGGCAGGTACCGGTAGGGCAGCGGCAGGCACCGGCTGGGCACCGGCGGGTAAAAGCTGTTCGCACTAAACTCCTTTGCCCTCTGGAGACAAAATCCGGCGCTGCCCGGCCGGGGAGGGAATGGGAGGGGAGACGGGAAAGGTTGGGGGGGCGGGAGGTGCAGCCACCTCGGGTCCCCTCCGCAGCCCCCTCCCGCCACACAAAGGCAGATTGCATTGTGGAATGTCGCTCGGTGTGGCACATGCTGCTGTGTTTATTTTCTGTGGATCCCCTGTAGGAATATATGGGGGGGAAAAAAAAAAAAAAAAAAGGGAAAAAGAAAGAGAAAAAAAAAAAAAAGAGAACGGAAAAGCTTTCCCTTTTGATGTAGACAGTATTTAACCGTACAATTTGCACTGCAAGAAAATCGAAGTTTACATAAACAAATTCTGTTATTATTTTTTTTCTTTATATTTTTTCCCCCTTCCTTTCCGACCTTGGTTTTGCAAATGACTTGCATTTTCCACGGTGAGCGTTAGTCAACCAGTGACCGGTCTACGATATGTTACTGTGTTTTAGCCTTTGCTTTATGTGTATATGTGAACTTTTGTTATAAACAAGTCTTCTTAAATATGTGTAACGCTTATTTTCTCCTTTTACCGTAGCAGAAAGAACGCGTATATCTGTATGTATGTACACATATGCATGCGTGCATAGACGTACATATATACACATATATTTAATCTCGCTATATACACATATATATATGCACCATAAGCTTTCATTCTCCAGAGACGTGACTCTAGTAATTGCTTAATATACGCCTTCAACGGCAAGAGTCAAGCTTGGAAAAGGGAGAATAATGCGAATGGACAAAGTAAACTTCATTTTCAGGCAGTGTGGTCGGGGGCCGAGGTGTAGCCAGAGGGGGTGGAAAACAAAATCGCATGCAGCCTTCCCAAACTGTGGCAGTGCGGGCGAGCAAGGCCCGGAGTGGGAAAGGCAGAGGCAAAACAACACGTTTCCAGAGTTTTCCCGGAGAAAGTGGCACTTCCTTGTGAGGGAAAGGGGATTGTTTAGCTTCACCCCCCTCCACCTCCTCCAGCTCCTTTCCCCTCCTCCCCCTGGCTCTCTGAGCGTGCCTTGGGCATCTCGGTCCCCCGCCCGGGCCGATGTCCGCCTCCAAACTTTCTTTCCTTGAGGAGTTTCGCATCAAGCCAGAGCCAGGGAGAGCACGAGGAGCTGCTGGGCCCGGGGGGCAAGTGGGTGTGTATGTGTGGGCTTACACCTGCGTGTAAACACACTCTGCCCCCTCCTCCCCGCAGAGACTGTGCTCGCTTCTTTTCCGCTTTTACTTCCCATGTTTCTTTTATTTTTCTGTTTGTATCTAGCCCCTTTCCTACCCACCCCTACCCCCAACCGTCCTGCGGTCAGATTGCGGTATCATTTCTTGAAGGAAAGGACCTGTTTTAACTTGGGCAGCCTTGTGTCTTTCACTGGAGAATGAAATTAAGTGGGGGGAAAACAATATGCCATTTTTCAAGCCGTCTTTTCCCCCTCCCCCTCTTCACTAATAGTTTTAAAGTGCATTTTGTGACATTATCTTGATGGGAAGCGGTTAACTTTCAAAAAAGGAAAAAAAAAAAAAGAAAAAAGAAAAAGAAAAAAAAAACCAACAGAGAGACAAAAGTAGGGAAGAAAGAAAAAAAAAGGGAAATAAAAAGCAACCCCAAAGCTCTAAAGGGAAGTGGAGGAGCGGGACCTCGGAGCAGCGCATGGATGTGCGTGTGCCTGAGTGCGCGTCTGTGCGCTTCTGCACACGCACAGCTATGCACCCACAGGAGAGGAACTTTCTGATAGTTCTGAATTCATAAAGGGATCATTTAGGCAGCACAAACCGGTGCAATAGAGACAGAGCATTTTTATAATCGAAAAGTTTACTTAGTTGAGTGTTGGACAATTATGGAGAAAAAGAAACAGTGAAGTGTTCTCTCTCAGAACTCTCCTATAAATATTGCATTCAGTAGCAAAGGCTTTAGAGTATGTTTCTCATTGTCTTTCAAAGCGCCTGTGACATTGGGTTTTCTTTCCTTCTTTCTTTCCCTCACCCTTTCTTTCTTTCCCTCTCTCTTTCTTTCTTCTTGGTAAGACAGATGATGATTTCTAAGAGGCACATGATTAGCCTTTTTCCTAGGTTTCCAACAATTGTTACAAAGATACGGGCATCAAGCTTTTCTCTTTTCTTTTTTTTTTTTTCCCCCCCTTTTTTTTTTTTTCCCTTTTTTTGGATGTGTTGAGCTGCTTGTTATTTAAAGTGTTGAGAACTAGCGCCTAGTGAAGTGAAGCAGATCAGGGCAGATCCAGTGGTAAAGGGAGGAAATGAACTTTCAGACACTTATTAATACGTGCGTAAGGTCAGAAAACGGAGTCGAGAGGATGTTTGAGAGAAGCCTTGAACTCCAAATAGGTTTACTTAAAAAACAAAACACAAAAGTTACCACGCAAACCTTACCACTATGTATATATGTTTAATATTTGTCTTTTGAAATGCAGAAATAGTTTCAATGTTTTCTTTGTCTATTTTTCTTTCTTTTTATTTTATTTTTTTTAAATGCTACCCAGGGAAATATTTTCATATCATTTTTAAGTGGCCTGCCTCAATGTATATTTATTTCTTTTAAAGCAAACAAGTTCTGGAAACTGTTTTTCTGTAGCTTTAAATGAGTAGGTGAACAAAATCTATATGGGATGTAATTTTTTCTTTTTCTTTTTTTTTCTTTTTTTTTTTTTTTTGGTTCAGTCTCTTAAATTTGTTTTGATACATTTGGATGTGCTTGTGGGGAAAAATAAAAACGCAGAGATCCTTATATATTTATGTTAAAGTAATATTTTATTATCTACATAAAACAGAAATGCACAATACCTTCATAGTTTGTTCTAATTATTGAAATATCTTTATTTTATTTTTAAAGATAGTACAGATTTGCATAGTTCTTAAGATTTGGAGGGAGAACACCCCAGTACTTATACTGAGTTGCGTTCTGTGTAAAAGCACCGCCATTCCTTTATATTTCATGGAATTTTTGGAATAAATTTGATGCCTATACCGAGAGGTTCCATGCTCATAACTTCCAGGGTGTTTTGAAGGAGAGGCTCAGGAGGAGCTGTACTCGTTTTGTGTCTCCGCAGATGACCCGCAGCCGTGTGTTTTGGAGCCTTGGTTTCTGTGAGGGCAGTGGGGTCCTGCCTTCGGTGCTGGCGGGGAGCTCTGCTCCTCGGGGTAGTTGCATGCTCTGGCGGAAGGTGTGTGGGGGACACTCGGGTGTTCTCTGTCCCTTTGGATAATTTGAGGTCTGAGTCCTTATAAGAAAAGGAAAAACAAAAACAGAAAGGCGGGGCTTCATTGTGGGGAGCGCTGCGTGTGTGTAGAGGAGGGAGGAAGGATGCAGTTGACCAGCGGGGCTGCACGACCCTGGAGCGGTCGAGCGCTCCCCGGGCCGGGCCGCCGGGCCACCGGCACCCGCAGGGCCGAGGCTTTCTCAGAGGTCTGCGGTTCCGTGTGTGTAACGACCAGGGTCGGTTTTACCCGGGGGGACCCCGGCTGGGGACCAGGGGGGCTGGCATGCTGGGAGCGGCATCCAGCTGAGGAATGTTCGTTCGCACATGCGGCTGTGTGTTCAAGTCCTTTTTGGCTGGCTCGGTTTTCTAGGTGCAATGTCCTGTTCTTCTTCCCCCTCCCCTCCTTCGGGATGGTTTCTGGGCTTATTAGATTGAATCATCTTTTCTAACTCCTAGTCAATATTACACTCATCCCGAACAGATTCAGCTAAATGATCTTATCAATAGTTTCGAAGAGAAGTGACAGAAAGAAGAAGTGTTTTGTGACCGCAGACGTGCTGACGGGTAAAATGTTGAAGCTGGGTATGGATTTCAAAGTCCTTGGTCAATAGCCCGAGGAACGGGCTGCGGAAAGCGAGCAGCCTCTGCCCTCTGCAGGACACTCGGGTGGGCGCCGGGGGAATAGCTCGCCTTTGACGACAGGGCCCTGCTGTTGGCAACCGCTCCCCGCGTCGGGAGGACAGGAGGTGGCAGCTTGGCTGGATGGCGCCTTGCTTTGCGGGGCAGGCCCGGCACTGCGGGGATGGCCGCCGGGAGCCGGCGCTGGGGGCCGGGCCTCCCTCTGTGGAGGCCCCCGGGCTGCTTCTCTTGGGGTCTCTGTCCAGCGAGGAGCTGGCCAGATGGGAATCACCTCTCTCGTCCTTCCCGGCGGGTTGTGGGCAGTCCGGTAGGTTCGGAGGTCGTTTCCCCTTTTTCCTTTTAACTCTCTTTTGAGAGAAAGAAGAGCGGAAACGGCGCGGCCATAAGATGCACCTTCTGCAGGTGGATGTCAGGGTGCGTGGCGGCTCTCAGGCTCCTGCACCCTCATTCCCAGCAGCGGCTCTCTGTCGTAGTTCAGATGTCAACAACAAAAGACCCGTTTCCTGAGCTCTCTCCCCTTGATGAAGGCCGAAACAGGGAGGCATGAGGAGACTGTATAACTCGTAACCCTTGAGTGATTGCCTTCCTCCGTGTCCTCGTCTCCAGAAGGTGACAGGCCGCTGCTGATGCTGCTCTCCCCGGGCAGGATCTCCCGTAGCCGCCCAGCCCCGACAGCTCTCCCGACAGCGGGCAAGGGAGGGACTAGGACGGGGACCGGGGCTTTGAAAGAGAAAAACGATAGAAGATGAAATAGGCAAATCCCGCAGGTGGGGAGCAGGCCAGGGTGGCACCTCGCCAGGGGATGCTCTTGGGCTGGGCGACTTGGCAGAGCCTCGAAGGGGCCGAGGTCCCTGTTGTCCCCAGCTCTGCCCTCTTGTCTCTCTCTCTCCCCTTCGGGGTTTTGTTGTCGGGAGCTCCCAGTTCTCCCCCTCCAGTGCCCGGTCTCCCAGGCGCGCTTCTGGCCCGCGCCGGGCCGCAGGGGTGCGGCAGGAAGGGTCCGGCAGCCTGCGCTTTCTCGCTCTCCTGCCCCAAGCCTGGGACCCCTCTTCCTCCCTCCTGCTGCCTGACTCTGCCCACCGAAGAGGCCCCAGGCCCCGAGGTTGTCCCAAGACGCACTGCTGGGGGTTTGATGGCTCTTTGTTCCGGTGCCGTCGGTGCGGAGATTCTCCGGTGCGGGAGGAGAAGGACGGGTGACCCGCCCTCGAGGGGAGGCGATGGTCCCCGGCGGGTCCATGGGGACGGCAGCATTTTGAGAGCGGCCACAGGCGGGCCTGCGCGCTGGGCTTAATCCGGTTTAAACCTCCGGGTTAGATCCAGCCACGGCGGGGGGGTCGCGTACACAGGGTTCCCCCAGCCCGAGCCAGCAGGAAGCTGTCCACCGTTTTCCAGAGGGCTGAGAGGGCAGCGGCGGCCTCCTTCTGCCTGGAAAACGGAGGCTGGGTGTTGCGGTCTGTCTTGGAAAGCGTGGCATCCTACCGGGGTCACCTCTTTATATTGTGTTTAGGAAGGAAAGGGCCCTGTGCTTGTAACTTCGAGATGGAAAAGGTTAAAAGAACCAGACAATTTTCATGGTTGCTGTCGCCCAGTTGGTACTCTGTGCTCGGGCATGGCCCAGTTGCCATCGGGGCGGTAGGAAGAAGCTCCGGAGAAGGCGGGTTTCACCCTGGCTCGGCCGGGACTCCGAGCGGTTCTTCGCAGGAGTGGGTGCTTCTCCTGAGATAAACAGTTAGAAGTAACCCCAGGGCGTGCTTTAGCTGCAGTGCTAAAACGAAAAGCGCGAACTGTTTCTCAGACCCGACTTCCCATCAGATCATAAACAAACAAATGACTTTTCGGCTGTCGAGTCAGCGCCCCAGTGAGTGGATTTCTCAGCCACACCCGGCCTCAGCCCGTGGCCTGACCCCTGCTGCAAGTCTCTTTCCTCGACCAGCGAATTCCTCCCGCACAGTCCGTGTGGAGACCTCCGACACTCGGCCAAGCACCCCGGGTTCGCCAGAGTCTCACGCAGCCCCGGGGCGAGGGGGGGGGGCCTATGCAGGCGCGGGGCCCCTTCCCTTCGCATCCCCCTTCCTCTTCGGCCTCCTCGCTGGGTCGGATCCTGCCTTCCCCCAGTAGGGCAAGGGAGTGGGATGTGGAGAGGGCAGCTGAGGAAGAGCAGAGGAATTCTTCGCCGGTGCTGCCTAAGCCTTGGCCGGGGGTGGGGAGGGGGCTTCTGGGAGCGGGGCCATCTCATCCCTTCGCCAAGGGGATGGGGCGAGTTTAGCAGGTGCCTGCCTGGTCCCGTCCGTGCACAGGGGCAGTCCCCGCGGGGCAGAGCCGCTGCTGCCCCCCCGAGGCGTGCGGGCCGTGTGGGGGAAAGGCCTGGCCGGAGGACCCCGGCGACCCCACGGCGGGGCCGGGGCGGTGCGGGCTGTCCCGGGGAGCCGCCGGGCGGGAGGCGGCCCCGTGACAGAGCTCCAGCTCTGACCCCCCAAAGTCTATCCCGGCGGGGCTGGGCTGCACCGCCCCGTGTGCCCGCGGGCATGCCCGCGCAGATGCCGGTTTTAAGGATTACAAGAGGGGGTAGGCCGGTGGGGAGGTGACGGCCGGTGTTTCCTCCCCTCCTCCTCGCATGGCGGTAAATCCTGTCAGGAAAACCCGAGCAGAGGCAGCTCGTAAAAGTGATGGCGAGACCGCTCTTCCCCTCCTCTTCCCCGTCCCGTCCCGGGAGCTGTAAGAGGCTGTCGTCTAAAAGTTAGGACTTGTTTTTAGCCAGCCTGACTCATTCATTAATTCTCTTTCCCTCCTTGATTCATTCATGTCTACAGTCATTCATTGCCAAGTCCATGGAGGCATCAGCTCCTTGGTCAGTAGGGGAGACGTACAAACAAGGATGGTGCTATTTATTTCCCTCTGCCTGTGGATTTCTAAGACGTTCAAGCAGGCACAATTATTAAACTAATTTGTATTTGATTGTTTGGGCGGACGGGGGTGAATTTTATTGCACTAAGCATTCAAGCACGCACGCATCGCTGATTACCAGTATACATTAAATAAAGTTGTTTGTACACATTGTCTTACCACATATAGGCAGTCTTATTATTCTAATTACTCTAATTAGTGCATTGAAATGTTTTCTACTTGATTTGAGGAGACAGTGATTAGTTCTATTACTTCTTTTAACACTTATTTCATGGAAAACTGTTGATGCATGTTCCAATTACCTTATTTTTCTCTTTAATATAGCGCGAGCCAAAAGTATGATGAAATGATACCGTCGGAGGGTAGAAAGAGTAATTTATTTTCCCTTTTTAAAAGAGCTTCCATTTTTTTTACAGATGCCCCCCCTTCAGATCGACACTTTCTCCCCCAGTCCTTTCCCAAGCGTTAGCAAATACTTATTTCTAGCCAAAGCAGCGCGTTTCTGCTTTACAATTTCTCCTGCTGGTGCCTTGGTACTAATGCATTTACCTCTGAGGCTGGGGGTTTTTTAATCCCAATAACCAAAAAAAATCAGGGTGTCAGAGGTATATTTTATGCGAGTCTATTTCATAAGTTTTAGATGAAGTTTACTATTAATTGACAGAATCAGTTCATCAAACATGTGACTTCGATGGGGAATTGTAATTAAACCCTTAATCCCGTTTGAGATATTTTTTTTTTATTAAACATTTTCTTGAGGGATTTCCCCCTCCCCCCCTTTTCCGTGGATTTTGCTGTTTTCAGGATGGCGGACTGACGAAGCGGAGTCCAGACTCCACCAGGGCAAGGAGGTTATTTCGTTATCAAAATACCCATCTTCACTATTGAGCCAGTAGAGGGTTTGTGTGGAGTTTTGGGGATGTCTGTGTGTGTGTTTTTTGCCTTTTGTGTTGCTGTGCCGGTCACTTAAACCCAGGCGGTGACAAAGCAGGCGGCGGGGCCGGAATCTCGCCTTCCTCACATTACAGGCACAGGGAAACCGGCTACTTCTCGGTCATAAAAACACTGCTTTCATTGTTGGTGTCTCCCCCCTCCTGTTTCCGCTAGTTTGTCAAATAAATACGAAGGGTGCACAAAAAAGAAAGGAAAAAAGAAACGCAAAGAGTCCCTTAAATTCTTAGAAGTCCAGGTCTGGAGGGAAATCTATGGAGTTGCATAGGTAAATACTGGGCCTAGGCTGCTTATGCTTTTAATATTTAAACTGGGATTACAGGGGATCTAAAGACGCTTTCCTAACCTTTGCCAATTGCCTGCGCAAGGAGAAACTCCGCAACACGCACAAAGGGGCGAGACGGCTTCGCATGGCCTCTGACCAGCGCTGCCGCGGCTGGGGACCGAGTTTCCGTCTGGGGTCGGGTCGACGGGAGCAGGGAGGGAGAAGGGGACCCCGGTGGGGTTTAGGGGGTGCTTCAGGCGGGTGGAGGCCTGCTTCTTCCTCCCGCAGAGCTTCGTCTTGCCTATGGACCGGTCTCGGAGCCGGCAGCGCTTCGAACCAGGGAAGACGCCGCCGGCCTCGGCTCCGGCTGCTGCTCCGGCTCCTGCCCCGGCACAAGGCCGGGCCGGAGCCGCAACAGGAGCCGGGCGTGGAGTGTGGGCGCCCCCCAGCGGCCGCCGCTGCCACCGCGGCCGGGTCTCCGCCGAGCATCCTCCTGTCTTCCCTCCGAGCCCTCTCTCTTTCTCCTTCTTTGGATGCAAGAACGATCGGGATGGGCTCCGGGACAACCGGCAGAGAGGTCGGTGGAGCCCGCGGTGCCTCTGTGAGCGGAAGGAGTAAGTATGCGTGTTGGTTTCCCCCGGGTTTTCTTTTGGTTTTGTTTATTTTCCCAAATATACACAGAGGAGTATCAAAACCTCACGTTAAATGTGGTGTTTCTCCTGCTCGGATTTAAGAAAAAGCAACAAAAAAGGAAAACAACAAAAACACCCCAAACCAAACAACAACTTCCTGGTTCATAAAATCAACGAAGTTGGAAAAGACCTGTAAGATCATCAAGCCCAACCTTTGGTTCATCCGTGAGAAGGCAGTCCCCACCCCACCAGCTGCAGCATCTCTCCGGGTTCCCTGAGGGGTGCACACCTCTCCAAGCACCTTCCCCACCCAGGTCCCTTCTTCTGGGGCTGGTCTCAAATCCCACCACTTCACCAAACGACTTCTGTTCTTGCTGAAGTCACATCGCACCAGATGCCAGCCCACCACCAAAGGCCTCCCCAAAATACTCCCTCCAAACCCTTTTCCATCAGGTGAAACCCCTGTTTTCCAGGAACAGGGACCCAGAGACAGCCCTGGTCTCCCACGGGGCTGCTTGTTGCTGGCTGGGTGCCCTCTTTCCACCCAGCACCCTCACCAAGCTGCCTGAAAGCCAGGAAGGGTCTTCACGAGCCATAGATAAGACCGTTCAGGTTTACATCTTGTGTTTACTTCAGCGCTGCCGGTTCTGTAGCTACCGCTTGCCACGCTGCGTGTGTAGGTGCTGAAAACATTAAAATATTGTGAATATCAAGAACCTGAGCCATTCAGACATTCTGCTACAGCAGACTTCAGTGCACTGAAAACAGATAAGTGACATATCACGATCTCAGAGTCTCTTGCTAACTCAACAAGCAAATTGAGATGAAACAAAACAAAACAAAACAAAGCAAAAACCCAAGAAAGATTCAGTTTTGGAAAGAAGAGTTCTGCACAAAGCTAATCACACTACAGCCAGCCAGTACTGTAGCACTGAGCAGACATGGGAGAAAATAACCTGTTTTCCAGCTGAACATCAATTTTGGGCCTGTTAAGATAACAGAAATAAGATGCTATGCACACAGCTGGGGTTGGAAAGGCAAGCAGTGGCTACACCTTCTCTACAGACCAAGCCTGTGTCAGTCCTAGCTGCAGAGACAGCTCTGTTTGCAGCAGGCAGAAAGCCATGACAGAGGCTCAGCCTTTAAAGGGAAAAGCTGGCTTTGTTTCAGGGACCCTTCCTGAACCAGCAGAGAAGTGAGGATTGATTTATTTGCTAATAGGTCTGAGGAGCTGGAGAACACTGACCTTTTGCATACTAATTTTGCTTGAACACCCTCGGCATATAAATCATATCCCAAATCAGACAGCTGTAATTGTGGGTGGAATCTAGGCCTTTACGTTAAGCAGTTGCCTATTACAATTTTGCATGCTTGACCCTTTCAGTAGGGCAAGGAGAAGGACAGACACATGGATCCAGCTCCCCACATGCCTTGTGTAGCCAGCTAAGGGAGGTGCAGGCAGTCCTTTCGGATTCAGTGCTGCCACCTCTCCACCTGACCACTGAGGAATACAGGCCCACCCACAGCATGGGACAGGCCACTGAGAATGAAATAGAACCCCAGGTTGGAAGGGACCTCATGCATCACCTGGTCCAACCTTTCTAGACAAAGCATGACCTAGACTAGATGTCCCAGCACCCTCTCCAGCCAAATCTTAAGTGTCCAACACTGGGGAATCCACCACTATCCCTGGAGAGAATATTCCAATGGCTGATGCTCTTATTGAGAAAAATTTTCCCCTTGTGCCCAGTGGGAATCTCCCAAGGAGCAATTTGTGCCCATTACATCGAAGTTCCATATCTCTAGAGGCAGGTCAGATTTCACTTCACTTTCCACAGGCTCTACTTGCAAGGCTGAAAGGTTGAAGTCCCTGTTCCTCTGCCCTGCCTGCACTGTGACTCTTCCCCTCCTGCCATCACACCTCCAGTGGAAGGGCAGCAGGGGGCTCACCCAGAGCACAATGTGTAACCCAGCAGCTAAGCCTCCGCTTCACTTGGTATTCCCCTTGGCCTGAGCCCAAGGTTTCCCACATCCTAGCGGTGATCTTCCACCAGACCCAGACCTGACACTTACCAGGTCAAAAAGGTTAGCTCAAGAGGTGTTCAACACCTACTAGTACCTACTAGTCCTAGCCTAAACACATAGCCTAAACACATGGCTGTTACAGGCAGTAGGGAGCCCTGTCATTTCAATGTCCCAAAGGTGCTCTATTTAAGTGTGTTACCCAGAGACTGGGGTAAGAAGAACATGCTGTGGGGTTTACAGGAGTGCTTAGAGGCAGCAGCTGAAAAACATGAGTAACAGCCTCATCAACATGCCTCAGTCCCAACCCGTTACCCAACATGGGGGAGCATTCCATGTGAATATGACCTGTTTTCTCCCTGCTGTTAGTTTTGAGACAAAATATAGCACTGCTACCTCTCAACTGCAGGAACAGGCTTTCTGTCTTCTCCGGACAGGTCCTGCTGTTCTGTGCAAGTGTGGCCATGACAGGTACCAGCCATCCAGCAAATAGAAAGAGGCAGGAAGGAGCTGGAGTTCCCTCACTCTCCCAAGTTAAAACTCATAAACTGTAGGAGATTTCTGGGGGAAAAGTGTTGGGATTTTTTCAAGTTCAGTGTTGTGCTGAGGAAAAAGATATGCTAGGGAGCAAGGCAGCACACTTTCTCTCTTGCAAAGAGAGCGTACATTTTCACTTGGTCTCTTGCAGCATTTAAGGAAAAAAGAGTCTCTTAATAAAAAATGCATTCAACAATTTTACATGACACATGGTTGTAACATTGAAAGTATGGTACGATACACACCACAGATCAACTGCATGCGCTGCACAAAGGTGATCCATCTACTGCTGCGTGGCACTAAACTCCTCCAGTCCAGAGCTGCAGCTGAACACAGCAGCTCGAGCTGCCAGAACTCAGGTTCAGCTCCTGCCAACTGGAAGACACAAAAGCTGCCTAAGGACTGTATGTGTAGGAAAATACAAAAGGGTGGACTGTCGCCCCTCCCCTCATGACTGACTGCTTGCTGTCAGGTGGCAGATAGCACCTGATCATTAGCTGGAGATTGTTAATCTCAATCCCTGCCCCTCTTCCAAAGATGTGCCACTTTGAGCCGGGGAGGCACAGATGTGAAAGCCTCTGCTCCTTTTGGAGAGCAGCAGAACACCCCTGGATCAATAATCAACTTGAAAGCTGCTGTAATTCTCTGAAAAGACTGAATTATTTAGAAGTATATATATAAAAATATCAGACTGGAGTTGCAGATCTCTAGGTTCGATCAGCACCCCATGTATTTTACAAATCCTTTACCTTAGACAATTCAAAGACAAATATTATGCAAGAGTAAATCATCACATTCTCCATGAATCACATTAGTATGAGATACAGTAAATATTACCTGATCACACACAAATGAAAAGTGAATTACAAGTTCAGTAACTCGTCCCCAGGTCACTCAGAAGGCACAGCACTGATACCAGCACAGTCCAGGATGCCCACCTACAGGCTCTGTACCTACCCACCACTTCTTTCCCTTTCCCCAGTCACTTAAAATAGACAAGATTCTTATGCTCAACTATAGGTAGTGGTTGCAGACCTTAAAGAAAAGACGTCTGCTGGAGGAATGGGAGTTACTGCAAAGCATTCTATCACTGTGTTGTATGGGAAAAATAACTACACAAATGCTGAAGACAGTGCATCATTGCCTTCAGTGAACTCTCCATATGATGGTCAGATAGTTTTGCACACAAACCCTTTGCATTTACTAAACAGAAGCGACTGCTAGAACGCAGTGAAGATTTCTCCAGGCAGAGCTACCACGCAGGAAGTCCTCTAAAGTTCATCCGAAACACGCTTGTTTTACGCAGCTGCAAAATGCCCAATTAAGCAGTTTAGCACTCTGACATTTTGCCGTAGTCACTGTGAGGGAACAGCTGCTCCCAGCAGCAGCATCCTAGGAACAGGTGTTGGGAAGCGATAGCAGACACCAGACCCAACCATCTCCAGCAGCATCTTGAAGAAGGACTGAGAATTGCTTGCATCAATCACACTTTCTTAGAGGTAATGCAACTTTGTATTTCCCATTCCACTTTCCATCAGCTCTGAGCTGCTTTTGATAATTTATATGACTGATTTAGACAAGGTGCTCTTGATCCTTCTATGAGGGAGGCCTCCTGCGCTACACTAACAGCTGCCCAAATTGTTATGTTTACTATTGGATGAAAATACTATAAAAAACATTACCTATGTAATCTGCCAATTGCATCCTTGTCACATTCAGTGTACTATCCTTTTGTTTTAATTTATTTTTTCACTTTGAGCCCTGAGCTTGTAGCCTATTAACAAGGCTAGTTCCAATTCATCCTTCTTACAAAAGAACTATGCAGACTGTACCACTGGGCTCCTACCGCACTCAGAGACATACTGGAGTGTCCTGGGTTCAGCAGTAGCAGTCATTTTTCTCCTTCTTAGTAGCTGGTGCAGTGCTGTGTTTTTGACTTTTG
>WYDI02032816.1:0-40068 GCA_009867235.2 Psittacus erithacus
ATGGAGTCCCCAACGACAAGCTGCAGAAACTGCTGCGGGGGGGGGGCAAATTATTTCAAGCCTGGTGGGCCCATGACGCTGTCAATAGCCCAAGCTATTTCTTCACTGACTTTACCCATGTGCAACTGTGGGAAGCAGTGCTCCTTCCATGCTGGCTGACAGTTGTTCAAAAATGCCACTTGGATCCCAAGTTCCCAGCATAAGGAATCATGAGCATTTTCAAGTTTGGTCCCAATACACAGAATTTTCCTGTCCTTCAAGGCATATTACAATGAGCCAAAAGCATTATCAAGACACTTCATCAAAATTTTGAGCACCTTTTCTCTGAATTAAGAGCTATATATCACAATTGCTTTTTTAATTAAAAAACCCTAGCCATGAAGAGAGCTATATGAACCACAGTCACGTTTCAGGAAGTTTAGAACGGAGGGGATCTCCAAGACCAAGGCCCAGTCACTCACCGCTGCTGGAAACCACATCACAAAAATCTTTCACTAATTACTCCTAATTATTTGTATACAAATATACACATTAATATTTCTGATGGATATTTGCAGATTTTCATCAGTGCCTTTCTACCTTTTCTTTCCCCAGGGGTCATAAACACATTGAAAAGCATAGAAAATTTTGCTTTTTGGGGACTAGAACTTTAAGACCCTAAAATAGTTTATTAATTAATATTTCTATGAGATATGAAGGGCTTACAGAAGTTTTTATAATTGAACAAAGGTGCCAAATAGCTTCTCCTGATGGTTCAGTCAGAAAAATATGAGTCCAAGACCTGAATCAACAACTAACAGAACTGCACAGCTAATAGTTCATGGAAATCAATTCATAATAGCATACATCCCAGGACACCTAGCACAGGGACAAATCAACATCTTTTTATGTGGCAGAATGAAATTTGTCCATACATCTTAAAGTTATCTAAGATTGACACCTTGAATAAAATGTAAATGGAAATACTCTAAATGTTTCATGAACTCGATACGTACTGTTATAAAGTACAACTGCATCATACATGAGTTTTATGTATTTATGCACAAATTCATGCATTTTAGACATACGAAACCATAACCATGTTATAACCATCAGTGAATTACTTACATCTTCATCCACTGCTTTAGGATCAGCATAAGTACATGAAGAAGGGATATCAGTTAGCTCTTTGAGTCTTTTTTCCAATTGGGTTTTTTTAGTCAAAAGCACCACAGTGTTTTCCATTTTACTGGGGTTTACCTTTTTGGTATCCCTGTATACAATATACAGTTAAAAATGTTTTTTTCCTGTAATTCATAAACATTCCTCAATTTTAAAATATTCTTTGGTACTGAAAGATTCAGACTCATTCCCTTTTAAACTGTAGGCCCAAACATGCAGGTAGATCTGTTAATTTACTGATAACAGCTTCATTTCACCATGGCTTGTATGCAAAGTAGCAAGTAATTCTGGGTGGTGAGGGGAGTTACAGTGATACACAAACATGAAAGGAAGATGAAGACAGCAACTCTAAGCATCTCCTTCAGCAAATTTAGCTAACACAATTGCATAGTAGAAGAATTAAACATGAAAAAGAAATGCAATGGACTTACTGCCAATAATGACATGGGCTATGAGGATTTAGAATAGCACTTGAAAAGAGGCAAGGGAAAACTATTTAGAGGCAGATTTTCAAACTACTTCAATGTCTAAATATATGTCTAAATTCCTACTGGATTTTCAAGTTTTATTAAAGTCACCCAAGTTCATTCTTTGATGATATTATGCCCAAAGAATACACTGCTATGATTAGGACAAAATCATGATGTTTTCTGTTACTAACAGTCTAAATAACTATTAGCCTTATTTCATTGCCAAATGCCTTACAAAAATCCATACTCTGTTGTCAGAAAATCAAGAAAATTCAGCATTAAGGGTGAAACAAATACAGTACAGTCCAAGCAAAAGGCTGACAAATACTCGAAGAACATCTCCCCACTCAGGTGAAGCCATACTTGAGAGATCCACCACCTTAACCAGCCATGGCAAGGATGAACTAAGAAAATATTTTCCCACAGTGGCTGACCCAGCACCAGGGTTTTTAAGAGCTCCACGACTAAAGTTACTGCCTAGAGAAAGAGCCATTCTGGTATCTTCATATCTCAGGAGCAAATTAACCCAAATTGGTCAATCGCATATACTCAGGTCTCTCTCTTTGGTTCATATGTTGTAGTGCCAGCACCTTATACAATGTCAGCAACAGTGGTGTCTTCCCAGTGCCTAACAATACTCTAGGTACCTGCCACACAGCAACTCCTACTGTGTGGGTTGCTAGAAGCAGAGAGAAGAACAGGGACTACTATACTGCAAGCTGGATGAATGTACTGCTAGAAGGCACATTCCCCAGAAATAAGTTATTACAAAATGATGCTCTATCATAACATGCAATCTTTTTAATAATATATAGTTATAATACTTACTCAGGGTTGAATTTTCCTACCATTTTGTTCACTTTTCGTAGTTCGTCCCTTAATCGGTTTCTTTCCTTCTCAATATTAGAGCCTTGTATAAGCCTTTGTTTTTTCAGCAAATAAAAGAATACATTCTTGGCTGCACTTTCCACTGTATCCACATTAAATCTTTAAAAGCAAATAACATACAATATACATTAGCTATGTGAACTCTAATAATGTTTTTATTTATACGTAATATTGTTATAATAGTGACCCTTATCATCTGACAATAGCTAGGGATATGCTTCTAATTATTAGATTCTATTCCATGTCCAAATCATAGTCTGTATTCACTTTCAAATTGCTGTTATTCCAGAACTAAGTGGTAAAATGTAAAATGGTTCTGCCAATGTCATGGTTATTTATAGAAAGTATGCTCAACTCTACCTTTCCCTAAACAGAATGCTTGGACATTCATATAAAACAAACTGCAGCTTAAGTAATTTTAATTCTTCTCAACTACCCAAGTTGAGAATTAGTGCCTGACTGTTTTGGTCTCCTACACAACTGTTCTTCCTCATAGCTTTTTCAGTATTGGACTGTTTAGAGTTTAACTGGAATGAACACTTCTCCAGCTTCACCCTCAAAAAGTATTTTTTTATTCTTGTTGCAGCAGCAGGTCCTGTTAACTAACATCATACAAGGTGTTGGCAACATAGGGGGTAAGGGTGCATCCTAGTCCATTAGAATATTTACAAATCATTCAACTCTGGCAGTCACCAAGAGCAGGAACAAAAATTGAAGGACTTGATCCTTTCATCCATAAAGACCAATTACAGATTTTACGGCTAGGAGGTAATCTGTCTTTACTTCAGCTTTTCTCATCTTCACAGATGCCAGAGCTCAATAACAGTAATTTGCCATAAACTCTTCCTTTTTTAATCCTTTCAAGTTCACAGTATATGTTTTAATTAATTTCTACTGTTGAGTTTATTCAGCCATAAAGAATACTAAAGTGCTGCCAGCCTGTTCTTTTCTTTGGTGGCTCTAAGAAAAGAAAAGAGAACTCAACTACTGGTTTTTTCCTTACCATCATCAGCTGTGATTGCAGCTTGGCTTCTACAGCTCTGATACCTGCTCTCTCAGGAGTCTCCACTAACTCCATGCTAATATAACACCATATTGGATAAATGCTTTGCAATTTATCCATCATTCATCAGTAACAGCTTAGGGAGCAAAAGCTTACCAGCACCAATGATTCTCCAAGTCACCGTCTGCTGCTTTGTGAGAGCTACTTATTCCCTTCATCATAATTGCTCAGGACTGGGACATTTAACTCAAGAGATTTTTTTTTTTGGGGTTGCTTGGATAGGTTTTTTTACTTGTCTAATTCTTGTCTTTGACTAACTACAGAGACACTTGGAGGGTCTGTCAAGTGCTGTTACACTACCCCTGTGCTTTAAAAGACTATTTAGAGAATAGATTTCTGTACTTCATCCTCCAGTTTGATACCACTAGGTTCTGCCTGCATATTCACTGGTCTGGGATGTGTTCTTGCGTCACCATGATCATTTATCAGCTGGATAGGATATTTTTACCCTACTCAGTCTCTTGTCACCAAGAATTTCTAAGGACCCATCATTCCAGGGTAGATGGGGGAAAGGCACTTGTCCATTTTCCCCTATGGAGAAGTATCTTGGCACTTCCTATTGAGTGCCCCAAAATGATGCTGCAGTTCATACAGCAGCCCTGAAATTATTCCTTATTGAAGGAATTGCAAATATCTAAGAGTCCTTTTGAGAACTGTCAGTTTCAGCTTGAAATTAGCCATAACACTGATTTACAACTAGGCTGTCACGGAGAAATAGAAATAAAAGTATTTTATCAGGAACTAGATTAATTTGAGATGGGCCATTAATACGTGCATTCACTTTTTTCTTTTTCCTTTCTAGAGTTCTTTCAGAAATGCCTTTTTATCAGCATCAAGCATGTGAGAATTGGAATGGCAGTGAGCATTCTACCCCTAGTGTCCAATGTAAGGAAGGGCACAGCTTCATAACCAAGATGAGAATGCTTTCCATTTTTATATTTTAGTTTCTCTGCATTATTACAGTGAAAATATGTTAGACAACTGTTTACTGATAAGCAGCTTCTTTTCAGTAAGTCCAGCATTGAGGTATGTGCCTACTTTGCTAATACTAGCAGTATCATTAACTATAACAGTACTGGCAGTAGGCTCAGAGCTGTGTGTGTTTGATATTACAATTACACCTCACATATGTGGAAAGCAGGCTGACTGATGCATGCCACTGGGTGTGAGACTGGTAGAGGCTATGCAGTGGAGCCATCACCATGTAACAAACACACATTAATAGAACCTCATTCCACCCTCTTCTCTACCAAGCCTGCCCCTAGATAACTCCATTTGCACCTCTAAGTAAACAGCATGTTTTCCAAAAGTTTTACTGACTATACTGGAGCAAAGCAACCAAGAATCTGACTCTCATTTCAATGTGATTCAGGTTCTTGTAACTTTCTCAGACATCCATGCATGGAGTCTACCCTTTCCACACAGTAATTAAACGCTCCTAGCTTCAATTTCAGCTAAACCTTTAGTGCCATAAATATACATAGGTTGGTAGAGCTTGTAGGCCTTTACTTTGTAGTTTTAAAGCAAAGGTAACAAATACCATATAAATGGCATACACCAAGCTATATCAATGCTTATGTCCAATACCTGTTTTTCTGAATATAAGCAATACACATATAATACATGCATTGTAAATACTTACATAAAAAATATAGCTGGCAGCTTATCCATCTCATGTAATTTATTAACAAAACTTGCAAAATGCTTCCACTTTTCATTTTCTGAGCAATCCACAGGTTTTGGCTTAAGGTGCTCCAGCAGCTGATTCACCTGACCAAAGTAGTATTGTGGCAATTTTAGTGGCAGAACCTTCTGACTGTAGGCTAAAGAATGTGAAGCCCTCATTTTCCTCTGCCAATTTCCATCAGCTCTTTTTTTTTTTCCCCTCAGTTATTCAGAACTGGAATAGCCACACAGAGTTTGCAGCCTAAGAAGTCTGCAAATCATCAACTGACTTTGGTGAGAACTCCAAATGCAAATTATTGTAGCATTGATGGCTATCATCGCAGTGCAAATAATAAAGTATCTCTTAAACAGTGATTATGGTCTGTTTTCACATTTAAGCACCATGTTTCATGAATTATTTTTTTTAATATGTATTTCCCAGATATTCTTTATTTTCTTCTTGTTATCGATCCACCACCTCCTCATATTCTTTTTTATGATATAGGAATAGGTGACCTCCAATTAAGGGTTTTAATTTCTATCTTTTATGTGGAAAAATACATACTGTCTGTGGTTACACAAAAGGTTTCAAATAAGCAACAAAAAAAGGGCAGACTGAAGAAGGAGAGCTATGGCACAATATTCTCACCAGCTGTAGGAGGTACCTAAAGGAATAAGGAATTGAAATCTCACAGCAGTATCAGAATTCTGATTCCCAGAATAACTTGTGAAAATATCACCTTGAAAATTCTTATGGAAATGCCACAAGTATTAGTGCTTATCTTTCAAGTACAGCAGTAGCTCATCAACAATAATTATGGGAGAAGCTCCCATTATTATAGTATTACTTATTATTATTATATCAAAATGTACACAACCTTAAGAACGTTCCCAGTAACAACTGTTACCTTCTGTCTTTGGCCAAGAGCAATCCATTTGCTAAGTTCTTTCTTCAGTTCCTGTTCGTATTTCCTCACATCTGCCTTTTTTATTACTACTTTATTCTTGAAAGAGACAAATGCCTCAGGATCTAGCTCCTGGAAAACAACATGAATATAAAACATCGCAGTAGTTTGTTAGCAATTTATTTTGATACATTTTGCACACAGCTGTGTATACACACCTGGGCCCTTGGCCACTCTCGCCAGACTTTTACCATTGTGTCATAAAGCTGGATGCTCTCTCGTGGAGACAAGGAAAGATCTGAAGGAATACCATAGTTCTCAATCTGCAGGGAGTTTAAACAAAATTAAAATAAAGGAATCATTTTGATGGAATCCATGTAACAGTTGCTATACAATGTTGATCCCGGTATTATGCTTACATGATTTACTGTTAATGTAGCACATGGATGACAGTGTTCAATGAGAAAATCTCTGCTCGCTAGAGAACACACATACTTTTCCAAATCATTGTATCTTTCTTCATACAAAACTGCGAAGAGACAAAAATGCCGTCATGATGCACTTGGAGTGTGTTAAAAAGCAAGTACTTAATCCTGCAAGACTTATTTTTACTTAAAAGAAAAAATCAAAACAAAATATGCTTAAGTTCACACACCATGATTAGTTTTAGCAGAATTTATTTCTTAGTTACAAAATACTCTGATACACACCTAATCTAACATGATATGATTGCTTTTGTTGCTGTACTTTAGATTTCCCTTTATACTTTCTTGTAAAGTTCTTCTCAGAGTTTGTAGAGCTTCTTTCTATTCTATTCTCAGCCCGTTGCCAATACCTCTTCACAGACTGTAACCACCTACAGTGCACATAAAAAAAGAAGCAAAATATATTTTAAGAAAACTGCTACAGCTACAATAGATGAATAACTACAGTCTGCTCAGTTTCTCCTATATAATTTTCAGTGCTCCTGTCACCATCTTCAGTGCAATGTTCTTGAGTTTATCCCAGGATGCAAATAAAAATGTGAAATAGCACCATTTTATAGATAGATAGATAGCGCAGGTGTCTTCTCTGGTGGATGATGGACAAATAGTCTTATCAGGCTTTTGCAATTCAAACAGATGCAAAAGCCTCCAAAATTCCCCTGCACAGCTCAATTATAGGGTCTGAAGGAACAAGTGGTGCTTTTTCTCGTTATGCAGTTAAGAGTTACAGTACCATTTTTTGTCAATTGGGGGAGTAACGGTAGCATAATACATAGAGCAATATAACTCCAAATCTGTGCCTCCCAATAGTAGTTGATCTCTCTATCTAAACCCAGCCATAGCTGATTTAAATACGCTCTTGTGAGCAAGAAAATTCCACACATACTCAGTTAGGTGTTCTGGATTACTGACAGTAGCAGAGAGTGCCAAAAACGGACATCGAATTGTTACCAAAAGGTGCTCCCAAACCTCTGCTCCAATTTCGCCACCAAGACAATGGACCTATGTTTTTGGGAAAAAGGATTAAAAGAAAATAAGAAGCTCCTTATCAAAGGGCACCCAGAACATGGGTTGGTTCATGTTTTGCAAAAATCCAGTTTGGCAAGATCAGTACTGAATAATTCTTATATTCTTTCTAGACTTAAATGGATAGCAAATCAGTGCAAAATTTCAACACTACATTCACTGTTTGCAGCCCACATACAGGCATCATTAGCAATTAATTTTATATACAAGAAAGAATACAGCAGGAATTTCAAATTTAGCAAGATTAATCATTGACTTTTCCCCTGGAATGACTAACAAATACAATATGATGCAAAGCCTGTATGATCCCAGTCTGTAACGTTCTATTTGTGCCACTGAGACTATACAGCGATGGCTTTTAGTTTTTCAGTTAAATGGCTTAACAGAAATAAAGGAAGCTCTGGTAGCTTTGACGGAAATGTATGTCCTCTTGAGGACCAACAGAATTTTAAGTTCTTTCACTGAAGCATATAAACACAATCAGCAAACATGAAAAAGTAATTAAATCTGGAACAATATTCCTGAAAGTTGTAATTTTTTGGCAGCAATAATGTATGCAATTAAAAACTGTGTCACTGGCATTTTTGCTCCAGATTGTCCACAAATTTGTTACATTGGTTACTACGGAAGATGCCTACCTCATCAAATATAACATATTGTATCCGTTTGGCCCACTTCTGGCAACGAGGAGACAGCATCAGGATTTCTAAACATTGAGGCACGGTCACTAGTATCTAAGAAAAAAGGTTTGTAAAGCACTGTTTTCAAGTAAATTGACTAATCAGCTACAAGTACAGCCCTGTATTTAAAAAGCATTAGAAAACATGCATAGGTATTTGATTTCAAGGTAAGCAAGATTACATTAATGATTTGCCACTGCTACTTAAAGAAGGGCAAGAAAGAAGACCCAGGAAACTAATTGCAGACTAGTCAGCCTCACCTCAGTCCTGTGAAGGTGGTAACTAATCCTGGAAATCATTTCCAGGCATGGAAAACAAGAAAGAACATAAAGAACAAAAAAGTCATCATGAGCATTCAGCATGAATTCAGCAAGGGAAAGTCATGCTGACCAACCTTGGGACACTTCTATCATGAAATGGCTGGCTTGGTAGATGAGGGGAGAGTAGCGGATATTGCCTTCAGTAAAGCTTTTGACAACATCTGTTAAGATTCCCATAGACAAGCTGTTGAAGAATGGGCCAAATTAGCAGACAGTGAAAGTGTTGGACTGAAAACTGGCTGGAAGGCTGTGCTTGGAAGTTGGTGATTAGTGATACAAAGTCTAGCTGGGGGCCAGTGAATAGAGTTGTACTCCAGGGGTCAATAGCGGGTCTGATCCTGTTTAACATCTCATTAATGATCTTGATGATGGGGAAAAGCATACCCTCAGCAGGTTATCTGATGACAAACTGAGGAGCAGCTGATATGCCAGAGGCTCATGATGCCATCCAGAAGGACCTAGGCTGGAGAAATGTGCTGATAGGAACCTTATGAGGTTCAGAGAGACATGCAAAGTCCTGTACCAGAGGAGGAACAACCCCATGTACCAGTGTATGCTGGAGGTCATATAGCTGGGAAGCAGCTCTCCAGAAAAGTGGACACCAAGTTGAACATGAGGCAGCAATGTGTCCTTATAGCAAAGGCGGCTAATGACATCCTGGGCTGCATAAGGGGGAGTGTTGCTTGCAAATCAAGGCAGGATTCCCCTCTACTCACCACTGATGACACCACACCTGGACTTCATTTCTGAGCTCTCCACTACAAGAGAGACCAACCTAGTGATCTTCTACAATGGAGTGACTACACCAGTGGACAAGGCAAGGGTTACTGATGTATTCTATCTGGAATTCTGTAAGGCATCTGCTGTGTGTTGGCAACCAAAGGATTTTAGTATTTCTCCGTTTAACAAGTTATCAATTGCATATCCCCTAAGGATGAATAGGTAAAGGTTGCATGCCATACACTGAAACTTTTTGGTAAGCAGTACAGGTATGCTTAGATTTTTCCTGAACTTTGTTTTTAGTAATGGCACAATTGTTGTAATTACAATTGGCATTTTCCGAAGCCAGCCAGAACACGTAAGTCATTATTATTATGTTTTAAACACCCATAAAAAGATACCTGAGAATTCATGACATCATGGCGATAATCTCGTGTGAAGACTCCACACACTACCAATCCATCTGGAAGTTTCTTGGTGAACCGACTGTATATAGTTCCTACTACTTGGTTTACAAGAGCCTTAAATAAAACAGGTCATTAACAAAAACAGAGTATCTCTAAAGACATATGGTATTCTGAGACATATAAAAGCATTCAATTTTGGTACCAATATTAACATACTAGACTATAATACATACCATGTAATATTCTATTAAGTCTAGACTGTCAACAATGTTACCTTTAAAAGGATATGGTATAGTATTTTTGCTTAAAGAAAACAATCCACAGAGATTGTTATGTAATAACATGTAATTCACTATCTAAAAATCACACCACTTCAATCAAATTAAGTTTTGGATGAAATCAAAACATTGGGCCTCAGCACTTAAGTCATTTTTTAACTATTAAAAAATTAGGTTTTAATTCATTAAAAAATATCCCACTCCCTAGAGTTTCAGAAATTGTCTCTTGAAGCATCTAATGGTGAACTTACTGAGAAAAAGACAGCTTGACTTGCTGGGTCATTGTTCTGTTCAAATATTACTTTACCATGTTGGTAGGTTTTGAGGCACTCTCAGCATTTACTTAAAATGCTACTTTTAGCACTTCTGTATGCATTAGTGTTTCTGACCTTAAATTAACTATACAGATATTAATAGACAAAACCTCTACATCAGCTTAAGTATTTTTAAGATATTTTTTAAACATGGTGTTTACATGTAAAACAGAACGTAAAGATTCCATTTCTAATTTAAAAAAAAAAAAAAGCAACGAGATTTGTGTTACAAGCTACCTCACAGTTTTAGAATCACACTGAGAAATATCATAGTCATATATACAGAACATGCAGTAGGATGATGCAGCCTTACCTTTGTAGGAGCAACATACACAACTACTCCTTCATTGCTTGCTTTCAGAACTTTTTCCATGCAATAGTATGATGCATATGTTTTTCCTGATGAAGTGGGAGCAACAATCACTGCAGATTCATTATTATCTACAGCATCAAGAAGCTCCCGCTAAAAGAAAAGCAGCTACTTATGTCAAAATGTCTTGCTAGACAGTTCTTATTGAGTAAACCAGCTCTTTCTATGAGAAGATCTTCTATTTTTGCACATAGACCTTATACACAGATTTTAGACTAGGGAAAGTCAGAGTTAACCTGGCTGGTTTATGACTGTATTCTTTATTCTTACACTAGCAATAGTAAGGAGAAAAAAAAAAAAAAAAACAACCAAAAAACAAAACCCAAAACTTTCTGAATCCAAACCTGGATATATTCAAGTTAAAAAATAAAACAGTTAACTAAGCAATGTATAATTTAGTTTCAAAAACTTCATTATTACACAGTCATAGAATGGTTCGGGTTGGAAAGAACCTTAAGATCATCACCAACTCCCCCCTGCCATGGGCAGGGATGCCTCACACTAGACCATGTTGCCCAAAGCTCTGTCCAGTCTGGCCTTGAACACTGCCAGGGATGGAGCACTTACCAGTCCTCTGGGCAACCTGTTCCAGTGCCTCAGCACCCTCACAGTAAAAAACTTGTTGGTTTATATATGGCAGTATTTGTTTTCTTGAATTATAACAGTTACATCAATATGAGCCAAATCTCCTTTCTGCTCCTTTACAGCATTTACTAATTTGTTTCCTTCACTATTACTGTCATTCTCTAAGCTCTCTCACCTTACACAGGTCTGTGAAAGGACGGGGAAAGGGGTACAGAAGAGTACAGAAATACTAACACTATCCTTCTCTATCAGCACGTATGCCAAGTTCCAACTTGGTTTTCAAGCAACTGTTTTGGAGAGATGGAGATGTAAAGCAGCAAATTTAGCTGGCCTCCCCAGTCGAGTAATAAAAAAAATAAAAAAATCTGAGTTAGACTTACTCTGATTTAGACAGAAAAGTTATTTCTTAGGTCAGACTATGGATAATTCTTTGGGGACAATGAACAGAGGATGAATAGTCAGATTATCCAGAGATTATAAAGTGTTACCACCACTAAACATAGTAACAAGCAGGGAAATCCCACAGATTAAGCATTTCTTACGTTGAATTCCATACGCTAAGCTCTTTAGGAAAGCTCCCAATGCAGAAAGAATATGGAATGCAGTCCAAAATAATCTACTGAATTTGTTAAACTTAGTGCAGAATTAAATTTCTTAAACAACACTATTTTTGACAAGTAGGATAAGAATGGGTATTTTTAAATTGGGGAAAAAAAGCAAAGGTAATTTCCATTAATTTTATGCTAAAAGTTTGCATCTCATTACCTGCCATGTGTCAGGTATGAAATGCTGCACTCGGGGATCTGGATCATGTCTCTCTTCTCTGAGCAAGTAATAATCCATGTATTGTAGCTGAAAGCGAGCTGGACCCACTTCGATAGCATAGTTGCTAATCTTCTTATCGTTACTTTCTCCTGCCTATAAGGTCAAATGAAAATTCAACCTGGCTTGAAAGGTAGCAAGAGATTGAGAAAATGGCACATCTTTTGCTTTGTGGAACTCTGCAAACTTTGAAAACAATACAGAAGTGCAGGTGACTTCAAAATAATTTCTTGCGGAAACCTGCACCATAACAGCCTTACGTCAGTGTCTTGCTTGTATCTCTTTCAAAGGAAACTATGTCCTAAATGTTGTATGTCTTCCATAGCCAGTGGTGGTAGTGTTTTTCGTGTCAGAAGAGGTAACAAATCTGGCTAGCAGGCAAAGCTCAGCCTCTTTAAGCTATTGCTACTAGAGACTTCTCATTATATATTTATGTCTCTTTACTTCAGCCTGCCCTGACCACTTGTACAATGAATCACAGCTGCAAAAGGAAATTCAATGTTACGGCTGAGCGTAAGCCCAAATTGTATTTTTAAGCAATGCCTGTATACCCTTAAAAAATACCAAATTTAATAATCATGGACATGTCTAGTTCCAACAAATGATCCTGAAATCTGTATAGAAAAGTATTACATGTACAACATACACTAAAAGAAGAGAATCACATAATAATTCAGGTCATCAGGGATGTCTGGGTGCAAATTAATCCAACTCACTGCTAGAAGCAGATGCAATTAGGCCAGGTCACTCAGGGCTGTGTTCCAGCTGAGATTTTACTATCTCTAAGTATGGAGATTTCAAAACAATTCAATTTCTTGAAAAAAATGTTTACAATTATTCCAGAAATTGCAGTTATGCCTAAAATTTCCCCAACTTGGCAAGCTTAACCATAGAATCATCAGAAACAAGCAGCTGCAAAAGCAAAGTAGATCCAAAATCCACTGACTGATGTTCAGCCCTTCCAAGCAAGACATTAAACTTGCCAACTTATCCTTTCTACCACCACAAACCTTTACAACAGACCTTTTGAGACCTCAGATCCTAAATCCTGAAATATAATAATACATTTGGGACACCAAACACCCTTACAATAACTATGTTGCCAGGAGCAAACAATCATCGTACACTAGTTGAATTCACATAGAAAAAGAGAAAAATAATTTCCATTCTTCAAAAGAAGAAAATTTGTTACAAGGAAATCACCTCCTCCCTCACCCCAGTCCCGATCTTCAAGGAAGGATGATAAACACTTTTCAGAAACAAGCTTCCAAAAATTCTGAACTCTACTGTGCCTGAAAAATGAGACACTGAAATGACTGGTATTGGTTTGACAGTTCACTGCAATCTTCCTTCCTTTTGCTACTGACTTCATATTATGCAGGTTGTGAGTTACACCCTACCTCTTCTGTCTGAGAGCCACTTAAGCACCCTCTCTCCCTACCAACATCCCATCTACACACAACAGTATCAAACTGCTCTTAACATTAAATCAGCCAGTGGGCAGGTTGCTAACATGTAGAAAAGCATAAAACCAATACTTAGTGAAATTACTTCCAAGCCACATTCAGTATAGCTGCTGGTGGTCTCAGGTGTTCTAGGAACGACAAGCTATGTAGCATCTAAAACTGTTTCCTTCAGAGGTGATCAGTAATACCATAACAACAAAAAAAATAGTTTTCATCTACTACAGCCTTTAAGATTTCCTTTTCTAATGTAGCACATTACAGCTAGAGAGTAGCTACTCATCACTTAGCTTTTAAGAGTTATTTTTAACATGCAGAGATCAGCTGATGTGATGAATTGAACAGCAGGTACCTCTCAGATGTCTAAGGCCTCAGGCAGACATGACACAGAGCAAATCTTAATGCCTGTTTGTTTGAAAGATTTTGTTCCAATGGCTGCAAATTAATCTTGCAGCCATATAAAGTTCTGTTTTCTAATGGGAAAGTGCTCTATTGTGTCAGCTGGCTCTCATATCAAGGACAGCAATGATCCATGGAACTAAAGATGTTTAATATCTGAAGCAAAAATAGATATTCCCAAATCTATGGCACAATAAAAAATAAAATAAGCTCAATAAAGATCTTCTACACTCTATTCAATGTTTCAGAAAACACTACTGATATTCAGCTACAGATCCTGTTCTAGGAAAGTCATTACAGTCTGTAAACTTACCTGGCCAGACAGGGAGCATGCCAGATTCTCAAATCCAAGATATCTAAGACATTTGGTGAGCTTTTCTAGATGTGGTTTCTCCAATATATCTTGATATTTTTCAAGGAGAATATGAATTCTCCTCATGACTTGAACAGCTTTGCCTAAATCTTTATTCTCGGTGCCTTTAAGGGAAAAAAAAAAAAAATCCTACAGTCTGCAGTTATTTGGGAACTGATCCTATCATTGGGAATTTTCTAATATGAGGTATTTTTAGGACAGACCTCATCCATGCAGCCAAATTTATGACAATTAAAAAATGAATTTTATTTAAAGACAACCCACCTCTAAAAAGCAGTGCTACTGAGACCAACCACCCAAATAATTCTCTCTTCTTCTGCACGCTCAGCTATAAAAGGAAGTCATGCTTCTGACATCTATGCAATAACTGAGCTCCCCCATTTCACTTTCCTGACCAACACATTCGTCAATCTTATGAGCAACATATTTCACTCCAGTGTTTACAATGCTCTCCCCATACATTTAAAGCAGTGTATGTTCAGACCCTCCTGACTGACTGTATGGACTGAGTGTATGGAAACAGAAGGCCACTAATGACAGCAGTCCAGATTTCCATACACATTGTCGTCAGACTGTAAGCTAACCACCTCAGTTAATTAAACAATCCACTGCAATATAGATGCATTTTAGTGTGCACAATACATAATCATTAAAGATATATACAATAAATTATGTATGCAATGTCTACAAAGCAAAACAGAAAAATATCTACAATCTAAGTTCATTGGCTACTTTACAGCTGACTCAAAGGATCTTCAAATTGCAAAAGTGGACCAGAGCCTGTTAAAACTACCTTCCATGCTACTGAAAAAGGGCTGTATTTACACATCTTTATTCCAGCTGAGAATGTCCAAAGTCAGTCATTCTTGGTGAAAGGGAATGGAAGCTGAATACTGAACATTACTTTGGCTATCATACCTTGTGTTCTGCAGTGTTCTTTCCACACTTCAAAACAGGCAGACAGTCCTGTCATTTCTACACTGAACTTCACAGATTTACTTTTAAGGGTCTTGAGAAGCTTCTCCAATTTATTTATTCCAACAGTCACATCTGCCTTTATTTCTTTTTCAGTTCGTATACACAAGGCTTTCCATTGCTCCTCTTCTTTCTTTTCTTCTTTAGCTCTTAGTCGCCTGCTGTTTTCTTCTGCAATTATTTCTGCTTTACTTTTCTATCCAATAAAATGAAATTATTTAGAACTAATCACCACTGTGTGCAAATATCATCTAAAAAAGCTAATTCATAAACTCAATCGTAGCAGGTACATTATAGTTTTCAATTAATCTGTGTGATGCATTATGGTTTGTGAATTATTTAAATTAGTACTTCATTTTGAAGGGGGTACAATTTCTGAATCCCAATATATGTTCCTCAAAAAAGCCTAATTTTAAGTTGGTATAAAGCTTCACAAATTGTATAAAAAAGCACAAATGTGGAAAAATAAAATAGCAGTCGTCTTAATTTATACATAGGTAATTCTCATTGTATTGAGATGCTTGTCAATAAAATAAATAGAATTAAGAATTCAACCTGACTTGCGGTTAAAGTTATTTTATATACAGATTTACAGATAATTTGACAGGCCATAATCTATAATCTATAGTACAAGCTATTATGAAATAGTACTTAAGTTACTCTTGCTCAGTATTTGTTGTTCATGAGTATGCAAGTACATTCTACATACTCTGTGATGTCTGAAAATGTTCACCTAGCTAGGATTAATTGCAATATCTAAAGGATCTTTCACAGAGAATGTTTCCAAATAGTGCAGGGAAATAAATAACTGGATAATGTTTCTTCCCGTATTCCTCAACAGTTTCTTAAAGTAAAATTCAATTCATTAACTCAATTTTCTTTCACTCCACATTATAATATTGGCCATGAGCCAGAATCTATCAGCCTTTACAGAGTTCATATCTATTTATTTTTTATTTACTTGTGCCTGTTAAAATATAATCACTCATGACTATTCCTAACCAGGAACAAAAATATATTTGCCAATTAACTAATTAAATTTGAAGTACAAAAGCAATTTAAACCTCTTCAACTAAGAACTCCCAGTGCATTGAGAACATAAAACTTCAACTGTGGTACTCACAGTAGAAATCCTTTCCTAGATAAGGGAAAAAAGATTCAGAAAGGGCAACTTGAATATACTCACATGCTTCTTTTGTGTCTTTTTGACAGCAGCATTAGCACTCCCTGATACATCCTCTTGATGTACAATAAGTTTTGAATTGGCGTCTTCCAAAGTGCTTCCGTAAAAATGACGAAAAGCCTGTAACTTCTGAATTTGTCTTCTTTCTGCTGGATCTTTGGATTTTGCTGCAAACAAATGTAATTGATTGGACAATGCTCTGATAAAATTCCAGCCTAATCTATTTCTAAGACATTTGGGCAATGGATATATTTCCTAAAATTTCCTCATTGATCTAAAGCCACATTTTGAAAGAGGCTGGCTACTAAGACTCACTAAAATCCAACAGCACTTTGAATTATATGAGAAACAGGCAACAGACTCATATTCAAACTACATTAGGCATAGGTTTAAAATATTGGAAAACTTCACAAGCAGGGTGCCTGGAAAGACATTGTAACTGAGAAAAATCCCTAGGCTTCTCACACAGTCTGTGAAATGTGCCTTCTGAAGGCAATTCAGATGATCAGGAAGAGAAGTTGTCTCCATGAAAGCAAGAGTCTATCATCAGAGCATAAATAAAGCTGCTGGAAGAACTACTATGCTAGCGAATGGAAGATACTGAATAAAGCACATGGGTTTAAGGTAACGTGTCCCTGCCCATGGCAGGGTGGTTGGAACTAGATGATTTTGAGGTCCCTTCCAATCCTGACTGTTCTATGATTCCATGACACTTCCACACTCAAGCCTAGGTACTTCTCTCTGCCCTAAAAATCAAAATAACAACTCTGTTTCTGATCTTCCTGTTTTTTGTAAGACACACTGAGGTGACACATGCTAGCATTTAGAGCATTCACGCAAGGCACAGGAGAGGGCCCTCTCTTCAGCTGAAATGGATAGACATAAACCTTCAACTCC
This sequence comes from Psittacus erithacus, assembly GCA_009867235.2. Taxonomy (NCBI): domain Eukaryota; kingdom Metazoa; phylum Chordata; class Aves; order Psittaciformes; family Psittacidae; genus Psittacus; species Psittacus erithacus. The sequence goes on from WYDI02032816.1 coordinate 17,450, forward strand.
AATGTTACAGAAGGTGTTCTAACTACTGTTTCACAGGCTATGCTCTCCACACTTCCCAATGAAATCATAGTGCACAGAAGGCGGCAAAAATTCAGCCAGTCAGAAAGATGAGCAGATGGAACCCTCATTTCACAGGTCAAGTGGTGTAAATGCCCACCAGGAAACAACATTTCTAAGTCACTGAATGAAAACCGACTAGAACTACCAACAGTAATCCATGACTTCTCAACCCTTGGTAGGTTTTTCAGAGTTTAAATCACCATATGATGCAAGAGATGATAGGAACATCTTTGAGAGAACGTTTCTTGCATTTGCTGGTACATACAGTATCAGACACTTCATTTCATGTGCATATTCAAATAAAAGCTAAGTCCATGATTTTAGCATCTGAACCTGGAAACCACTTGCAGTGAACTGCAGTGCATAACATGAAAAATTATGATACAAACAACTTTTGTTTGCTTCCATGATAGTTTCAGCGGGATACAGCTAATTTTTTTCAAAGTAGCTAGTATGGGGATATGTTTTGGATTTGTGCTGAAAACAGTGTTGATAATTCAGGGATGTTTTAGTTGTTAATAAGCAGTGCTTACAGAGTCAATGCCTTTTGTGCTTCTCACCCCACCAATGAGTAGGCTGGGGGTGCACAAGAAGCTGGGAGGGGATACAGCCCAGACAGCTGATCCCAACTGACCATAAGAATATTCCATACCATATGGTGCCATGCTCAGCATAGAAAGCTGGGGGAAAGAAGAAGGAAGGGCAGTGGGATGTTTGGAGTGATGGCATTTGTCTTCCCAAGTAACTGTTACACATGATGGAGCCCTGCTCTCCTGGAGATGGCTGAACACCTGCCGGTCCATGGGAAGATGTGAACAAATTCCTTGCATTTCTTTGCTTATGTATGTGGCTTTTGCTTTAACTGCCTTTAACTGTCATTAATCTCACTTCTACCCTTCTGATTCTCTCCCCCATCTCACCATGGTGGGGGAGGAAGCAAGTGGCTCTGTGGTGCTTAGTTGCTGGCTGGGGTTAAACCACAACTTCTTTTATTTCTTACTTTAATTCTGTTCTCAGAAGATAAGATTGGCTATGCAGGCACTGCACAAACATTTGAGCAGGTTTTGCACCTGTACGGATGTGCTTACTAAGCATTACCCAAACCATATATTTAAACATTAAACATCACATGTACATAGTTCGCTTATATAAATCTGTGACGCATTTTACAAGCAAAAGGGAACATATCATGAACATCTTACCCAAAGTGCTCATTCTATTTGTTAGATCTATTTAACATAATACACAATGCATACACACAATGCACAGGCACATCAGCATTTAGTTACTGCAGTAGCTCTGGTTTGGCAAGTATCTGTAGAGCTGCAAATATTATCTGAAATGATAAGTCCTTTTCCAAAACCACAATAACCTTCACAATATTGTTCTAGCCAACACAGACACATGGGTTTTGTGTTAGTTTTTCTTACCATCAGCAGTGCACCGTACTCGCTCATATTCCTCCGTCAAAGGTCTGCCAGAATGCCAGTGACGAAGCTCATCAAATTCCTTGTGTTTAGTAAGTGAAGTAACTGCAGGATCATTGCTAAAATATACAAATGTTAAACAGAGCATAAATTACAAGTGTCTTCTGGCATGTCTAATAAAACATTCAAAGCATTAAAAAAATGTATTTATCAAAAGACAATTTTACTGTGGCAGAAAACCAATGCAGAGTTTAATTCTACTCTAAATATATTGTGTCAATATATCGACATTATAGAACGGTTTGGGTTGGACAGGATCATCCGGTTCCAACCCCCTGCTCTGGGCAGGGACACCTTCCACTAGACCAGGTTGCTCCAAGCCGCCATCCTGGGCTTGGGCACTGTCAGTGATGGGGCATTCACAGCTTCTCTGGGCAACCTTCCTCTTTGTCAGGATACATTGTTCCTGAGCTTGGAAGCGGTGATCCTTGAATATTATTTAGCTTTCTAGGGCTCGTCTTCCTTCAGTTTTTCAGAAATAATTACTAACAAACAAAGCAAAACCCCAGTTTGTCACTTATTTGCATACAGATCACAGAAAGCAAGGCAACTAGATAACTGCATGCTGTAAAAAAACACCCATTGTGCAGCACAGAAACCAGTTCCACAAGCAGGAGACCAAGTGTAAAGGATAACCTATTCTTCTTTTCCTTTTTTTATTTAATGTCTGTCTTTTCCTGAAATCAATCTGAACTTTGCAATTTAGAATAAGACCTTTCACAGACTAACTGCACATTTAGAAAAACAGTTACAAAATGTAAAATAAGAGTCAAAGACTATAACTCAAATAACAGTATGATAAAATATGGACATACTGACTCTTCTCCATTCTTGTTCTGAATCTGTTAATATTTACACCAATACATGTAAATGTGAAATTTTACCCAGTCACAGCAAAAGCACTTCTACCTTTGTGCAAATCTAGCATAATATGGATGTAAAGTGCAGGAAAGCAGAAAATAAGTATGTGTAATGTTATGTCACTAGAATAAAACTCCTATATGTACCTTTTTAAAACAGGTAGGTCTTTCAAAACATCTCCAGCATAATCTTCAACAAGGTCAGATTTCACTGAGATTAGTCCAATGTTGGGAATTTTTCTGTCATACTCTTTACAGTGTGAAAAAATATCAATATTGTTTAGTTAAGAACATATATAATTGCATATCGTATCTGAAAATTCTGTCAAGTTACATTATAAAGTCTATAAAGCAAAATTTGCTACAAGTGAGCAGCACTTCACTAATTCCCCTTTTCCTGTTTCTTCTCAAACATGGGAAGAAGAAAGAAACAGACATCATTATGCTTCCAAGCAGATATTCACATAAGCCATTTCAGACACTTACACTAACATTTTGAATGCTACAACCCATCCCATCTCACAGGCATCTACTTTCTGCACTAATTCCATAAAGACCACAGTCTCCTAAATATGCACTTTCAAAACCACTTGCATGAGATGACTGGAGATGACACAGAATCATAGAATAGTTAGGGTTGGAAAGGACCTTAAGATCACCTAGTTCCAACTCCCCTGCCATGGGCAGGGACACCTCACACTAAACCATGTTACTCAAGGCTCGATCCAACCATGTAGCATTGTTCATCCTTCCCACATTTGAAGTCTAGCCACAACTTCAGTCTCCAGGGCATCCAAAAGAAACACAGAAATGGGCAACACAAATGCTGTGCCAGAAGAGATTTTAATATCCCAAAGATAAAGAAACTGGGTAGTTTTTTGCTCACTAGAGCCTACTTTACATCTTTGAAACTAGCAGAAGAATACTCACAAACTTCAGTAATATTATATTCCAGCTTCTACTGAATTTTCTCCTAAAGATAAAACCAGACTTTTGAAGGTTGTAACTAAACTGGTTCTCAAGAATGTCAGATATCAGGCAAAAATCTCCACCTACTCCTTTCAGATATTCAGAATAGATCTTGTAAGTGAGGGAAGAAAATAATCTGAGCCAACTTTGCACTTCCCAATTACAGGCTACTAAACAGGATAGTGGTTTAATTTAATACACATATGGGCAAGACACATTTCTATAGTCCTCACGGATTGTAATGTGAGCTACAGTGATAGCTAGACTCTGCCATTAGGGTAACAATTGTTAATTTAACTTAGCTTGCTGCTCCTATGCCCAATATCTCTATAATCCTATATCAACATACACAAAGATGCTCTTTAGAGGCATTCTTCCTGCAGCATAATCATTACTTTAAATATGAGTAATTATAGTACTTTTTACTATTATTTGTATTATACTTATGTTTTTCATAATACATACGATAGATTTGAGCTAGCAATCATGGAACTAAACCAAATTCCTACTGAAATAAGTAACAACACCTGTGTTGTCTACTGGAGAGTCAGAATTTTATCTATAAGGCCTCATCGTATTTTGGCATCAGCAGTAAATTTTGCTAGTGGATTGAAAAGAAGGAGAGGCTCCATGAAGCATGGATAAGATTTGTGATCAGGATAAAATCAGATCACTACTGCTAGAACTTTTAGTGACAGCAACAAAAATCATGCTTCTAACTCTCTAATACATGGAGTTGCCAGTACCTCTAAAAAATGTATGTTTCTGATCAAGAAATGGTTGGGAGGTGTTTCGTATTGGGAAAGCATCTTCAAGAGAGTATTTCACAGCCAATTTTCTTACAGTGTCCCATAAACATTGGTATTCATCCTCCATTTCTTTCCCCAATTCCTTTTTGAACTGTAATCCTGCACAGGGAAGCAAGAAAGAAGGAAAAAAAAAAAAAGAAAAAGAAAAATAAAAACCCACACTTTAAAATTAAGTTTCCTCAAACAGAGCCTACCTATTCACCTATGCAGCACCAGACACAGACTTCAGTCTTATCCAATGTCTTCGGTCATCAGAACAAATTAGAACAGAATGATATGCATTCACAGTTTTTAATAGCCAAGGGTATAACTAAGTAAATATACCAAAAAGATGTGTTTTGCCACAAACATCAGATTTAAATATGTGCAAGCTCCACAGCTAAAGAAGAGTTTCTCTCACCCTCCTGCAGAGTAGGACCTTGAATTTTACTTTTAGTGCCCAATAACAGGTATTACATTTCATAGTCCTAATTTATATTTCCTTTAACAATTTCTCTACACTTGCTTTATTGAAGTACATACAGGACATCTTGTGACTAAACACATAAAGAAAGTGTTATGGTTTACTATCAGACAAATTATGCCAGAGGATTTCAGGTAAACAGAATTCCTCTGTAAGAACATCTGTTACATATCTTTTTCCCTACTTCCTTGCTCTGACAGATGTTGTAACTTTTTTGTGAATCTTAACACATCTGATGGTGTTCTTAAAGCTCCAGCTTCCAAATTCATGTATTTATGAACCAATATATGATTTCATCTGAATCAATCTCACTTGAAATTTAAAATATTACCCAATGTCACAGTGACAGTAGGGAACAGTATCTGGTTTCCATTCTGTGTTGCACTAAGACAAAATGAAATGGATAGAAAGCTGGCGAAAAAACCAAATGGTTGAGAACACTCAATAACAGTGACCCAGAGCTCTTACTGCCTATACCATACCACTCTTCCTCTGCATAAGTGCAGATGGTATATCAAAGATAAGATATGGTAAAGTACTCTGAATGAGTACTGATGAAGGACGCTTTCACATGTGATTTTCTAGACTTTGTTATAGAAACAAGTTTCCCTATTATGCCATAAAATGTAGCCATTATTGCATGGGTAATTAGAAAACTGCACTCACTTCTGCTTGTATAAGCAGTTTCATTTTCATTTTGCAGCCTACTAAAATTAGAAAGATAAGTAAAATGTTCAAAGATAAGTACCTTTGTTGTATTCAACCTCATAATAATATGCAAGATTTATGAGCAGTGTATCATCATTTAAGTCAGGCAGGTAAGTTAAATCCAATTTCCAATCATTTGTATTGCTTAGCTGTGTCAGAGCAAAATGCGTACACAATTGTTGCTGTTAAAATAAAGCAAACAATTAATTCTTAGGGAGCACCTTTTCATGTGGAGAGACCACAGCATCTCCAAAGCAGGGTTAACTACCTTGGTTCTACTGACATGGAAAAACAACACACTGCTACTTGACTTCTCTGCAATAACGAAACTGCCTTCACTGTTCTCCTGCACTACAATAACCAACTTTAAACAAGAAAAAGGCCTGCCATCAAAATTCTCACACTGGATGAGACCAAAATGTCCATCTAGCCCAGTAGCCTAACACTAACACTGTCTAACTGGAGAGGCCTAAAGAGAGGTCAAATATAAGATATCACCCCAAAGATTCTCCTAACCCCACTGAACTGCAGCTCACAAGATTCCTGAACTAGGTAAGGCTTCTTTCCAGAAGGTACATTATGCTCTTTGATCTCCTCAAATGACTAGATTAGCATATAAAAGAAAATTAAAACTGAATTAAAAATTGCATCCAATGACAGGGGAAGTAAGACAGTGCTACACATACCATTTTTATTAATGGTAAAACTTGCTTAGTCCAGCACAATTTCATGATCCTAATCTGAGCTCTCTGTGAAAGAGGCATACGAAGAAGAAAAGCCACTGCAAGACATTGCATTCTACAGAGGTCAGCTGCTTCTTTTGAAGATAAGGGTTTACTTCTTTCCTGTTGAGAGATGACACATAAAAAGTTGACCACATTCCTCAGTAAAATAACTGTGTTCACCTCTAAAGCAGCTTAAAGCAGCTACTAATTTTGACATATTTAAACAATTTGTGCACTGCCATCATGAGTAGATACACTTAAATCAAATTGAACATTCAGTTAATAATGTAAAAAAAAATAGTATTTTCTGAAAAGAATATGACTGCGAAAATCAAAACAAAAACAACTGTCAGTGTGTCTGACTAGAAGTGCTTTTTTAAGAAGAAAGGCTACTATCTAGAGATGGGTCTGTATTCTTTTCTCAACTGCACAGCAAAAAGTCTGTATAAATATCCACTTTTAGCTATCTTTGTAGTCCACTAAATACATGTCTATCAAAATATTACTGATACTGCATACTGCATCTGTGTTAACTTGATGAAAATATAAGGCTTGTAGTATCGCCTCAAAAATTATGTCATGACACGTAGAAAGAAAGGTGGTTTTCTGAAACATCCTGCTACCTTGAAGAAAAGGCTATTTTTTTGTAAAAGCCAGTATGCCACTGAGGGTTAGGAAAAGAAAAACAATGAACACAGCTATCTTCTAAGGTAAAATTCTCTGTAGGAATAACTGCTGCTCAGGTAAAGCTTTCCCCAGAAGTAGTCACTGCAGCAGGGGGCACAGTGCCACCCACCCAGTGACCATGCTCCTTTGGAAAAGCTGTGGCCACAGTAATTACCTAAACCAGACCACTTAGCACAGTCAACAAAGGAAGCATTTGGGCCCCTCTTCAGCTTGAGATCTAGGACAGTCACCTCTTCTGCTAGCAAAATGCATATAGACACTATGCTGAAAAGGTATCTAAAAAAATTCTTACTCTTGCCGATTGCTTTTTCTTTGTTCCCATGGAATTACTTGCATTTTCCAACATGTTGCTGTATATTTTTAATCCCACAGCACAAGCAAGAACACAGACCACACACCGAATGTCAGATCCTTCAGGCCACAATTGTTTCAACAGATGGACACTCTGGTGAACCTGTTGTCATAATATTGTGAGTAGCACATGACTGCTATAATAAAAATTACAAAAAGAAGGACAAGTCTTATTCTTTACTAAGTTCCATCAAAGAAGGTTAAAAAAGGACATGAAAACTACAGAAGGAAACGTGGGCACAAACATTAGTAAAAATAGCCCTCTTTTGTCATGTCCTCAAGAGCACCAACAGCCCTGACAGTCTCTGCCTGACTCCTGGGGCCTCCTTCCACCTGCCCAGGGCCCTGTTTCAGCCCCTCAAGGCCCTCATTCTCTGGACTGAAAAAAAATCATCTTGCTGGACCAGATGGTGATTTCTGCCAAGCGAACTGGTTCCCATCTTCTGCAAGCCAGTTGCCCTTAAGCAGCACCCCGTGGATCAGTTTCCAGCTGAGCCATCCTACTTGAATGAACTTTAAGGAAAGAAAGTTTCAAGCTCCTGTGAAGAAGACTGGTCATAAAGGAGACTTTCTCAGACTCAGGGTGTCACTTCAGGATAAGGAAGAGAGTCCCCAGTTCTGGCTAGTAGAGAATTTTGGGTAAAGGAATGGAGGACAGCCAACCTAAGCTGAAAAAAGAGAAAGGGTCAAAGATGTCAAATTACCTCTTCTTGCACGCTTTTCAGGCTCAGCTTGAAATGACCATATAGACACATGAATGGTTCTTTGTACTTGATCAGGTTTCCATAGGCATGTTGCAGATCTTGTCCATACTGAGAAGTGCAGAAGTTAGTTACATGCAAAAGTAAATAGATACAATGCATCAGGCACTACTAGCCACAGACAGAAACAATTCAGACATTCACCCTCCAAGAAACATCTATTCTAAATAAAATCTTACAAAATCACATCTCTGCCCTAGATGCTAGTCTTTGTCTAGCATACTACAAGTCAACTAAGGCATGTAGTACTGAATATCAGGGAAAGGCTGTATTTGAGACTACCTTGTCTTAAGTGAACAGGAATGTGAAATGAGACGATACAGAACAGGGCAATTGAAATGCTTACCTGTTACGGATTTCAAGACCAGTAAAGAAACATAAAATGAGCCACATATCAGTGCCTTATAATTTTAGTATGTAAAATACTTACATTGAGATATCTTCATTAAATCTGCTAAGGAGAACTAACACTGTTATTGCAAGTTGACAAAGAAGTTGTGTAACTTACCTTTACAAAAAATAATCTGTGCTTATACACACTCTGAACATGATATCCATAAACTCTAAGAATATCATACTCCTGTCCTGAAGCGAGTACAACATTGATTTTCTTTGACAGTGAATGAGCAATTAAAATAGACAAGTAGTCTGTCTGGAGAGAGCTCAGTCCTATGTCAGATACAATGATGAAGTAAGGATAACTTTTCTTCAGAAAAAGCTCCCATTGGGATGATAAACAATTGGAAAATTCTGTATGAACAATGACGCTTGTGTTATGCCTCAGGTGTTCTATTAACGCAGTACGTAAAAAAAGAAAATGAGGATATGGAAAGTACATCTGTTCTGCATCCTGTGGGAAATAAAAACAATGAAATTATTTGGTTACATTTGTTGACACAATGAGCAGTTTCCTAATCCTGATTAGGATCAAGCACATGGTTTTGAAGGAGTGCAGTGATTTAAACAGCAAACATTACTTCTTCAGTACCTTAAAGAAAGCAATGACATATTTTGCTCCTTTTTCAGTGAAATCCTGCAGGAAGCATTCAATTTGATAGAAGAAGTTCAGATATTGTGTTTTCTCATCTAAAAACATAAGTAGTAAGGAATCTCCATCTATCACAAAGAATTCAGACTCAACAAAGTCTTTTAACAGACTGACATACCTGAAAGAAAAAGAAATAGCATGTACATAACATTAGACCAAGAAAAGTCATGGACATGAGACAGAAGAAATTTGCTTACTAACAGATTTTAAATGTTTTTGTTCATTAAATCATTAAAGATTAAATGTATAAATTAAATCAATAGCAAACCATCTTTCTTGGATCTAAGGTCAGTCCTAACTAGCTTGCAATCCTTTCAGTTACTGAATATTAGCAATTGTCTCCTTTACAACTAGTGACGCTTATGTAGTATCCAAGGCTTCTGTGACTCCTGTCGCACCTCTTGTCCACATCAGCTTATGTGGGAAGTGTTGTCTGCTCCAAGAAATACCCCACAGGAGATAACCACAAAATATATTTTGAGAACCTTCTTCCCTGAGTTTCCAGCTAAAAATAGCAAGTGGGTTATCAACAATTATCATGACAATGACAACTACCTCCCTCATCCAAGGAATGTTTATGGCAAGAAGAACAGCAAGAAGAATCCAATCACAATATATTCCTTCAAGAGACTAAAGGATTAAAAGAAGTCTTCATCCCCTCCTGTTTCAGAAAACTATGAAAGTTGATAAAATTTACATTAACTAGTCTTAGGTCAAGTTTGAAACAAATCCTTTGCATTGGAGATTGCAAATATAAACACAAAGCACCTCAGTAGCTTTTAACACATCCTGGGTATTGACTGTGCTCTACAGCTCTTCAGAAACCAAAGCCCATGGATACAATGTTTTACCCAGGACAGACCAAGGTGTCAGAAGAACTTTGCAGGTCCAAATGAAGAAGCAGCAAGACCTTCTATTAAAGATTCTATGCTTTTGTGTTTGTCTATTACATACTACACTGTCTGTTACAATACTAATGCATTTATGAGAACAGCCATATTGTAATGGTAAGACCATGGCTGTTTTCTTCAAGGCTGTCAAAAATGCCTGATGCACATCACCTTGGATCCACACTTGGGAAGATCCAGCTTTCCTTTCCACTGGGAAAATCAGCCTCTGGCTTACAGGCCCAGTTTGTTATCTGATGCAATGAGTAACCATCTATGAAGAAAAACCATGTAAACTTCCACCTTATACATATAAATTGTCAGCCTTTAATTCATACTAATCTCTTCAGCAAGTCAGCTCCAGAATGCAGAGGCAACATTTCACTGTCAATGTGAATATTGCGACTGCTAATACTTTTCCATATCAAGCAGGGAAAGGAACCAGAACCTGGAGATGCAGAAGATCATGCATGAGAATCGACACACAAAACCACAGAAGCTGTATATGAAAAGGAAATTTTTGTTGAAAAACTGTTTTAAACACTGTAAAAGTAGCAGACCTAAACCATGCAAGGAAAGAGGCTAAAAAAAAAAAAAAAAAAAGGCATGACAGGTAATTTGAAAAAAATAAGAATAAATAAGAAGCAACAGATAAAATTGTAGATCAGTTCCTAAAATGTGAAGACAATCCCTACTCTTTGGGCAGTCTTTCTGTTATATTAGGAATCTCCCTTCATGTGGAGGAAGTATGGAATCCTAAACATGCTTCCAGTTTCCTTATTTTCCACAAACCTAGGGGATAAGCTTATAGCTTCTTTCTCTGAGGGGTAATACACTGTGACATCTACTTAATTCAAAGAAACCATTTTTTTTACCATTTATTAAATTTCTTTCCATGAATCCCAGTGTACTTACTGAGCTCTTGATAGGGATGACCACATGTGTAGTCTCAGATATTCCAGACATTGTATTATTCCTAAAATAAACACATACATGGTTATTGATAGAACCATATAACCATAACTCACCTACTAATTGCAAAAGAGCCAAAAGTTAAGACCCTGCAATAAAAGCCAAGGACACGAGCATAAGCTAGTAACAGCTCCTCACCAGAACTTCGGGAATCATATTTACGATGGAGAATTCTGAAGTCCTCGTCTTCACTTTGCAATGTCTGCTCTGTCACTTCTTCAGTTGTCACGATACCATAAGCCTTACTGTAGTCTACGTCTTCAGCTTTTTTTTCTCTCTCTTCCTCTTCTTTAAGCATTCGCTCAACAGCTGCATCTGTTTTGTCACCAGGCTCATTGTCTCCAGCACTGTCACTTGTACATCCACTCTCTCTGTCTTCCTTTGCCGGAATGAAGCCAATTTGCTCACTGTCGCTATCCGTATCATCATGTTGAGCATTCTCGTTTGCAGCATTATGAACAACTTTCTTGAAATCCATCACAGATCTTGGCATTCAAAAGACAAAAACTCTAATTAATCAAGAGATAACTTTCAGGGAACATGGTATGCTCTGAGGCTTCAACCATTATCTACTTCCTAATCACACTGGAATAAAACTTTAAAGAAAGCATTTCATGAACATCCCTGTGAGACATTTATTCACTTTAAAATTCAATACATATTTTTATGACTTGTAAGGAAAACATCACCTTTTGTCTTTCTTAAAGTTTACTGAAGAGAAGCATTATGTATCTGTTTTGAGTTTTGCCTGAAAGGACCTTTGAGGGGTTGGTCATAATTTGCTGTATTAGCTATATCCACATGCCACACTCCAAGGAATGATACATGTTTCCTTGTTCAAGTGACTTGAATCCACAACCCACAAGTACCCACATCATTCATACTACTCTAGTCACAATTAGGCATGCCACACCACCTTCACTGTGTGATGGGAGTAACCATTGTTTGGTATCAACCCCACTTTTTAATTAATTTTAGATTATCCCCCTCCCCCTCCTGCTAAGGGTAGGATTCTCTCAAATCTTAAGTAACTCACCTGAAATGGTTAGCATGACACCCCACTTTACAAGGTCACAAGGTTCAGTTCCTTTGAGCAAAAGAACAAGCAACTTGGGATAACCCTACACAGTCCCTACCACACCAGATCAGTTCTTACCAACTTTAGTTTTCCCTAGTTTCTGTTCAAGTAATAGCCTCAGGCAGTATCCATTGTTGTAGCATCTCCCATTGCAATATTCATATGCCACAGATATGTTTATCCTTCTTTTTCCTGAGACCATAAAAAGACAATTTAGATGTCTTTTTTTAGACATCTAAAATAACCTCTTTAAAAACTAACAAAAGAAACTAAAGTGCAACCTCTGTTCTTCAGATTTCATAAACTCAAAACTAAGTTGCAATTTTCTTTCCGATTGTCACCTTGTCTTAAGCCCCTACCAAATGAAATTACATAGAAACAAAACCATTTTCATTATCTACTTGTAAAATACTGTAGTGTGCTATATTACAGTGGTGTGCTTAACATAACTTTACAGTTGAACTTTAGTACCTATTTTCACACAATGTAATTATTTATATACATACAGCTCATAAAACCACCTTTTGTGTACCTGCCTATGTACTTCTTGTCAAGGCAGCAATAGACCTGAGCCTTTTCTTCACTTTCTTATCTAAATTGAAAAAGCTACATCAAAGGCTCCAGAACACCATTCTGGGATGAATTGTCCATTTCTGTGTGCTGAAATTGTCACTTACCCAGGAAATAGCCACCACTACTTTAGCAATCTCCAAAGCAAGTGTTACTTTCCATATCTGAAAACATAAAGTCAGATGTTCTCAAAACAAAACTGCATCTGTCAAAGGAAAAAAAAAAAAAAAAGGCTTAAATACTTCACTACATTCCTGCTTTTCTGCACTAACATCTCAACACCTGGGGCTACAGCGTGGGCAGAGGCAATCAGGGGGCTTTGACATCCCGCCAGCACCCCTCCACCCTGAAAGGGTGCTCCCTTGCTGCCTACAAAGTCCTCCCTACATGCTGTCCAGCCACCTCTCTAGCCCTGAACCAACTGCAGCCCCAATGCAAACCCCAGCTCCAGCACCAAGCCTAAATCCAAGCACATCACCCTTCCCAAAACAAAACCCAACTCCAGCCCTAATCCGAATCCCAGTCTCAGCCCCAAACCCCAGCCTAAAGGCAACCTAACCACAACTGCTAATAGAGCCTGCCCGGGACAGTACCTGCTGCCGCTGCCAGCTCCGCAGCCCGACCGGGTTACACGGTCACTCGCCTTTAAGGCGTCGCCGGCAGGCGGCCCCGGCGCAAAGTCCCGGGACAAAGTCCCGGGGCACAGCTCCGCCGCCCGTTCCGCCAGCTTTCGGTTTCCATTCTCGGCGCGGTGAGGCGCGGCCCGGCCGCAAAGTTCAGGTTTCGTTTCCCCGGTGCTGAAAGAACTGCGTGGCCGAAAGCGATACTGCAACGCATTGACAGTATTTTCTTGCTTCCACCAAAACATGCTTTTCAATCAGAGCAGCTTCAGCTGATGGTCCAAAGCTACAAAGCCTGTGTTGCTCCAAGAATATACCGTTAATACAGGTTGTATATACAGTGGAGAAAATACTAATTCCTATTTCTATTCCTTTATTCACCACAACCTACTCTTCTATCAGCCTGCTTCCTTAAAGTAGGAAATTCCTTATAAAAAGAAAGCAAGAGATACACTTTACACGGCTTTTTAGCATTTGCAGCAAAACCTTTAGTGGGAACAGTACTGGACCTCTATCACTCAGTTTAAAATTGCAAAGCCTCAATTCACAAGGGAACCTGGGTACCCCTATACTGTTGAAACAACATTCAGGAAACTGGAGTTTACGTATCAAATTGTCTTGGCAAGAAGCGATCAGCCCTGCTCCTCTTCAGCTCAGATACTTGTACAGGATACAGCACAGAAAACTGCTGGAGTGACACGTGTTAAGTAGTCTCACGGATCCAGGTAAGTTTTTGACAGCCAGCAGACAACTGACACGTAATACTTGTCACACAAGCAGATTAGAGTCCTTTTCCATATCCTGCATTTCCTTTGAGATCTGTACAGATTCCAGAAACACTATCATTTACAGTTAGTGTACCCACAATGCTCCAGCATATCAGAACTGTTTTGTTTAGCTAGCCAAGATAAGCCCCTACTCCCTCCTCTCAACACACTTTCTCTTTCTGTGGTAGGTAACAACCTGGGAAATAATTGGAACCCTTTATTTCCTTCCCTCAAATTAAATGGGAAATGATCATTAGCCCAGCACTTCAAGAGGTTATTAATATAACTTCAGTTAGGTCCTGAAGATAGACCTTTAGATTCAATTCTCTGTCCCTCTGGATAATACGTTTTGGTTCAGAAAAGTGTATTTTAGGTCTGCTATTCACCTGACTAAAAGGCAGATCAAACCCCTTCCTGAGGAAGCTGGTGCCACCTCCATGAAAATCTATTTAAAAATTAACAAACAAAAACACCACTCAGGCAGAGGTGTGATGAGGAGCTGGGGAAGGAGAAGTGAGAACATTAGTGCAAAAACCATGTGGGTCGTGTCCCCCCCATGGAGGATCCTATGCTGGAACATGTGGATGTGTCCTGAAAGAACCACAGCTGGTCAAAAGCCCATATTGGAGCAGGTTTATTCTGAAGGACTGCAGCCTATGGAAAGGACTCATACTGAAGAAGGGATAAAGTGTCGAGCAAAGCTGTTAGTCCGGTGTCTGACTAACACCTGCAACTCTCATCCCCCCTGTACCACTTAGGGGATGGGGAAGGATAGAGAAGTCAAGAATGAAGGGATGAAGCTGACTTGCAAGGGGAGGATGAGGGTGGGAAGGTGTTGGTTCAAGTTTTATTTTTTGTTTCTCACCACCAAAATCTATTTTAACTGGAAATAAATTAAATTACTTTTCCCCAAGTCAAGTCTGGCTTGCCTATGATGGCGACTGGTAAGGTAGTCTCCCTATGTGTTGACACACAAGCTTTTTCATCCTATTTTCTCACTTCTCCTGTTGAGGGAAGGAGAAAAGAGCTGCATAAGCATGTAGCAGCTGGTCACAGGCAACCCACCACACGCATTCTTTTAGATCTGTCTACATAATGTATGAGGCAAAGAGAGAAGGGGTACAGATAGATGCTTGAGATGAGGATCGGAGTCAGCCACTTTTTCAAGCATCAATCAGAGCACCTAAAATCATCATGCATTTAGTACAGAAAAACAGCTGCAGAAATTTTAACTTGAGATACCTTATGAAGGGGAAATTAAATTTTTAACTGCTCAGCAATAGTAATTGGAGACAGAGGAATGACCTTGTCCTGGCAGTGGGAATGCCTAACTCCAAAACCAGGTTAAACAACAGAAACAAGAAGGCCAGAGGTGGAACAAGTCTATATAAGGGAGAACCAATTACCTTGGTGATAAGCTAAAAAATGTTACAGTATTGATTTGTAATGATACGAGTGGTGCTGGTGCACACAGCTGCAAGGAATCAGCTCATGTCACATCTTTGCAAACTCCCTGTACAACCACTTACAGCAGTAGGACTCTGTTCAATGCTTTGTCCATTAAATCACTTTATATTTAAGCACAAATGTGTACTTAATTCATCTCAAGGGGTACAATAAAATTTCCCCAACACTTACTTGAAGCTGCCAGGAATCACCTATCCTAAGCTAAGACCTCTCCTTTAAAAATAATTGTGTAAATTAAAATTTTGCATAAGTTGTGCCTCAACTGGTTCTGTAATCTAGCCCTAAACTCAATACATATGGTAGTAAAACTAGTATACGTCTGAATGGGAGAAACTGTGGACCCAAAGCTTAAGCTACATATTTGGATGTTTTAATTTCTTTCATTAACCTTACTGCACCAACACAAAGTACAGAAAGTATTGATAAGAAATCTGGTAATTATATGATTACTTTTCAAATAGTAATAAGTGTAAAGGCCATGCCATAAGGAACCCTACCCTCTGCTCGTCTGCTCTAACACCAGACATAGAACTTTCACCACATTTCTCAGAGGTCTCTTAAAGAAACAGTGGAAAATTAAAGGAGAAAAGTAAAAGTGCACATGCTTCGATGTAGAAGAAAAAAAAAAATCTTTGCTTATTGTTAAGGTAGAGTTACTATGAAGAAGCTAAAGTTTCAGAATCATAGAATAGTTTTGGTTGGAAGGGACTATCAAAGGTCATTTAGTCCAACCCCCCTGCAATGAGCAGAGACATCTTCAACTAAACCGGTTTGCCCAGAACCACATCAACTGGCTTTAAATGTCTCCAGGGATGGCACATCCATCACCTCTCTGTGCAACCTGTTCCAGTATTCTACCACCCTCATTTTAAAGAATTTTTAATCCACATCCAGCCTGAACCCTCTTTTTAGTTTAAAACAATCACCCCTCATCCTATTGCAACAGGCGCTGCTAAAAAGTCTTTCCCTATCTTATAGGCCCCTTTTAAGAACTGAAAAGTTACAATAAGGTCTCCCTGGAGTCTTCTTTCTCCAAGCTGAGCACCACCAACTCTCTCAGGTCAATTTCTTAAGATCAGCTAGATTTTCACACTTTTCAATTCAGTTTCTAGAAATACAAATGTAAGACACTAGGGAGTTATCAGGAACAAGGGGAGAAGGGAAGGGAGATGGTAAAAACACATGGAAAACCAGAGGGACTGCATGTACACAGGCTGATGGACAGAATGCTTTATAGTCATGCACCTGCACCTAATCAGCACTGGCTGTCCCTATTTCTAATCCCCTTCCTGGATGAGAGACTACCTGTTCTGTGTACAAGTGTGGGTATGGAGGTCTGAGTGCCAGCAACTGCCATCAGACCATGGATCACAGTGCTCTGTGTGTCTGTGGAACCAGAACAGGAGTGAGTGAGTAACAGTATGTAAGTCAGTGTGCAGTCCCTAAGGACTATAAAGCCAGACCTGTTAGCTATCAGGTGAAGCGGCCTGAGAAGCAGGCATATGCATCTCTAAGGGCAAGACTCCAGGAGAAGCTGTCTACCAGGGAGTCCAGGTCAAATACTGGCTAGGCCATAAGGTCCTCAGGCTCAACAGAGAAACCTGTTTCCATGTGCATGTGGGTCCATGTAAGAGAACTCAGAAAAACCAGAATCTGTGGTTATCCACTGGATAGGCCAAGTGTACAGGCCCAGCTAAGCAAGATCTGCAATACATAGGTGTATGTATTTCCCCAGTAAAAGGCATTCTTCCTGATCACCCAGTGAGCGCTCAGCGTTTCTCTAACTCTATTGATCTATGTGGCCAGCTGTATTTATATGTAAGTGTGGTACACATGTTTGTGTGTATACCTGATGGGGACACAAGCTTAGCCCCAGTAATATTTAAAAGACATTAGTTAAAAATTAACACTGATTACAACTACCATATTATATGAAGAGGAACTGGAGTCATTCTGCTTTACAGAAAGAATGAAAAGTTAACAAAGTCTTATGAATGACAGAAAGCAAACATTTATGATATTCAAAAGCCCAAGTATTTTCCTAGCAAAGGCAATCTGAGATACAGTATCAAATTTAAGGGCATGAAAAAAACTTTCCAGGCATAAAACCTGTTGATCATTCCTAAATTGCATGTGGCTGTATTTATCCTTTGTATAAAGAGAGACAAGGAATTTGACATCAAATTGATTTTTTCTCTTTCTTTAGAAACCTCTGTTTTAAAAGGCTGTACCTATGACTTCCCTGAAAATTTCCTTCCCTAACTATTGTACCAATCAGTTTTTACAGTATGAAATTGTATTGACTTTGTTAACATATACTAGTTTACATAATACACTGCAATGTAATAAGGTAGTGGAATTTTATAGGAGGCTTTGGTATTCACACTTAAGTAAATCAAACTAAAGGACACAACACAACCCGCCCCACCACAAGCACCAGGACAACCCAGCCCTGGAAATAAGGACTTTGCTTTCTAGAGCTGCTCAAGAATGATAAAAACTACTTCTAGATACCCAACATAATGCTAGCGTTCTAGCCTCTGTAACACATCTGTGAAATCTCCCAGCATCTAGTGTTACAGATAAGTCCTACAGCAAGACGGACTCCAGTGACATCTGGATCAATGGATAAGTAGCAAGAATGCTGACAGATGACAA
Source organism: Psittacus erithacus (assembly GCA_009867235.2). NCBI lineage: Eukaryota > Metazoa > Chordata > Aves > Psittaciformes > Psittacidae > Psittacus > Psittacus erithacus. The sequence goes on from WYDI02032816.1 coordinate 35,397, forward strand.
CACTGCACAAACATAGTTGCTTTGCAAAGTTTCACTGCATTTAGTAGTCAGCAGTGTATTGTGTTGGTGATTAGTCAAACTGCGCTATACCTGAACACCTGAAGGGTATAAGAACCCTGCATAAAACTACAGTCAGTGTGCCTCAGTTTGGCTGGGATGCTTCGTGCACATAAATAAATATTTACCTTTATAATTCTATACTTTGCTGCTTAGCTTCTTTCCTCAGCCAGCATGGCAAGCTGCAAAATTTATGTAACACAACACATAGGGCTCAAAAATTTGAATTAGCTTTGGAGTTAAACATGTATGCTTTAAGCTCTAATGAAAGTTCACCAAGATTTGGTCTAAATTCCATCCATAAGTAAAATACAGTTATATCAACTCAGTACAGATAGTACTGAATTCGGTAACAGCCAACTGAAATCTCTAATTACTTCATGCATCAAGTATACAGACTAACCACACTAAATGTGCCTTATTCTTTCAAGTTCATGATTATCACAGAGTAAAGCTGTCAAGTAGATGCAAACACAGGAACAGCAGCTAAATGCTTACTGGTGCACTGAGTGGAGGACACAAGCTGAGATTACATGAAAATATGTTTCCCCACACATAAACACACAGATTGCCCTTCAGATCTTCCTGCAATCCATACAACAGTTTTTTGAAGTTGCACTGTATGTCTGCTTATAAAAATAGAATATTTACTTACCAATTTCTAAAAAGGGAAGTCAGCATTCTGATTTCATGCCAGCCGTACTACAATCAATCAACAGGAACCAGCCAAAGTTCTCTGTTTTGCTGCCGTACTCATTTAACACAGCAGTAAAAAACTGCAAAAACTTTATGAAGTACCTAAAGAAAAACACAATTTACATTTCTAGCAGCTACAGGAAAATATGCTGTAACCAAATCAAGCATTGTAACTGACGTTCATGACAATATAGCCACAACAATCACTGCAGCTGCTGGGGAGCAGGACGTGCAGGGCCATTCGAGGCCAGTGGCCAAGCTGGCAGTGCAGGGGGCAATGGGGGAAACTGCACAGCCCAGCCACACTGAAGACATGCAAGTAAGCAACACAGGGCTGTGACAGCAAAAAAAACTTAACCACAGCCCAGCCACCAAGAAAGACAACCCAAGAACCCCAAACACTAACTCAGGAACAGGGCTAAAACAAGCAAGCTGCCACGAGACGGAGCTTAAATGGAGTTCTATGATTGGGGAGTGTAGGAGAAAGTTCCAGATGAGGTTGGTCAGGGCAATTAACACAAATTAGTACACTCGGGACCCTGCCAGTATCTGAGCTTTGGATGAATTAGTTTTCAAGCAAGTTTCAGTATTTGCATATTAACTTTCAAGACTCAAAGCTGACATAGAGACACAGTATTTTGCAGTTTTGAAGCACAGAATTTCAAAGCAACTCCACTTGTTAGTGTCAGGATCTTGCAGACAAATTATCTTTTATTTTGTACTGTTTCTGGAGCTTACACCTGAAGGTGCAATCTGGTACCTTCCTGAGCTTGCAAATGTAGTGAAAAAATATTTTAGAAAATGTGAATGTGTCTTCTCTGCTGCATGTTTTTATTGATTACATAGGAAAGACATTTCTCCTCTTTTCAGAAAGTTATCATATGTTCAGTGAAAACAATGTTAGAAGAGGGTATCCTGGACTATGATCCCTTTATCACTGGTGATCAAGTGCTAGGAGCTGCTTTCTTTTTCAGACATTGTGTTCAAAACATAAAAAAGACAACTCAATGAATAAGTTCCTAATACTGCTTTCCTGAGTAAATAAATGTTATCTTTCCAGATAAATATTTTTAAAGGAAAAATCTTTTAGTACATGAGAAAAAAATCATAGACTGTGGTTCATATTTTGTGAAAGTTTGGCAAGGGCTGTTGTAGAAATACTCTCTCAGAGAGGTGATGTGCTTGCACAAGACCCAAATACCTTCAAGGGTTCATCTATTTATATAGTTTACATTTCAGAATATATCCTGAATCAACAGCTATGAATATGGTTGGTGTCAGACAGAAACTCTCAGTGATAAAGTCAGATATTTCTTGTCAGATTTCCAACTATCATATACTAGAATGCAGTCCACCTCTATTATCTTTCCTTTATCATAATCTTTAACACCCCTTTAAAACACAATGGTGGTGGTAGAACCTATTCTTCACCTAATAACATGGAATTCCAGATCTACAAAGGAAACAGCATTAAATTTAAGCTTGTTTGATAAAGGTGTCAAATAAAGCACAATCTGTGGGGCTGAAAGGCATTAACTAGCAAATACTTAATCTCTGTTCACCATTCAGCCTTTCTGAGGCAAGTGAAGTATGTGAAAGTGAAGTAATTTGAAAAATTTGGGCCTAAACAGCACAACGAGAAAGCTGCTGGACAGTAAAAAAAGTAACGGCCACTGTAAGTAGATAGGCAGTGTTAAAAGCTAAATGGCAGAAAAAGAATTTTACCCTTCATTGTTTGGAGCAATTTTAGTTAGGAAAAAAAGTAAAGAAAACCGCAGCTGGTCTGATAAGGGGTAGGTGCTCTTTAGAAACAGCAGCATCATTTACAGAGAGGATTACCGACCGCATAAATGGAACTGGATTGCTGGAGAGTCGTGTAAATCTGAACAAAATTCTGGAGGACACTGAGAAACAAATTGATTACAAAAGCTTACAAGCTTAAAAGAGAAGGTGCATCTCAAGGTATCAAGCACCACTATCTGATATGCAGTCAATCACGCCATGCTTGGCGTTTAGGAATATCTGTAAATGGCAGCAATGTCATAGGTATACGGGTTAAAGCCTTGGTGGTAACACGTTATTGAGTCAGTTCCCTGTAATAAAATTTGTTCCTTTTTCCTTGCAAAGAATATAGAATTACATTTATAATACTGTTGCAGAGGCCTTCTATGGAGGTTTTGTACTTCTCAAATTCAGGAAAGACAACCTTTACTTTCATTTCATTATTTGCTTACAACAGGTAGTACAAGCAATTATAAATAGGGCATCTCGGAACTTTACAGTTCTTGATTTTGCAATTTAAGTAAGTCTTTATTGGGTGTTTTACTGCTAATATTGTTAGTATAACTTATTATTTTGAGAAAGAATATCAAATATGCAGCAGCAAATAAATATAGAAAATATAAAAAAATGAAAAAAAAATATTTTATAGACACAACCTATGGAAAATCCAGATTGTTTGCCAAATTCTCATATCCAAAATATCTAAGGTGTTTAGCAATCCTCTGATAATCTGTTGTCTCCAGTAAATTATGCTGTTTATCCAGCAGTGAATGGATTCTTCTCACTGCTTCAACGGCTATTTTTAGATCTTTCACACTTCTGCCTTGGGGAGAAAAAAAAACCCAATAAAAGCCAGTCATAAAGAGGGTCACATTCAATACTTTTGCTTTTAAGATTCTTTCCCATTATGAAAGAAATTTTCACAAATCAGGTACCAGTGATTCTCACAGATGTCCCAGTGTATACAGAAATCAGCATATGTACTTGGAAATGAAAATGCATGTATATTCTGTCTGCAAATGTGCAGCATCCATTTCCCTTGGTCTCCCATACCATTCCAGACTTCCAGTCTTATAAACCAGAGGCAGCTGCTGATCTGAGTTAGATGGGTACTGGTGTCAGCCCACTGCTAACTCTTGTCACCACTTCATTGCTAGGGGTTACTCTCCCATTTATTCCACCTTAACTGATGATACACTAAACTTTATCTGTTAGGTGATCCAGCTTGAAAACAAACCAGAAAGCTGCAAGAAGCAGCTGGTTTGTACAAGAATTGAAATGATCAACATGAAAATCATCAAACAAAAGGCTACTGCAAGCTGTTTATAATTTCCTTTCATTTCCAGAGAGTGTATCAGTGGGCTCATCAAAATAGCTCGAATTAAGCAGTGCCAACAGTCCCAAACTGAACGGATTCTGGGTCTGTGCAACCACAAAACAGCAACAGATCATCCGATACAGTACCAGTGCCCCTGGCTGATGTTGTGGAAGGAGAGTATTAGGCAGAAAAGAGGCCATTATACACACTCACCCATGGACCTTTTTACACCTTATTGTTCATCATGTGAAGAATATATGTTCATCGTCACTGATTGGAATTTAGCGGGAACAGAAATAAACTAAGATACGCAAGCTTGATATAATAAGAACACCCTCAAAAATCACAATGTGATGCTATTGTGTGCCTTAGCATATTTAAAGCAATCCTTCCTCTTCTGTTACTCAGCTGGACCAACATAAACTGCAATATGCTTATCAAGAAAAACTACTCACAAAACTCGGATGATGCCAAACTGATGAATTACTGTGCCTAGACAACTCCTCAAATACAGCATATGCCTCCCCCACAAACTAATTTTCTTTAAGTGATCTGAGCTGCACACAAAACTTAGCTGTTGGTATGAAAACAGTATGTCATTGCATTAGGAAAAGGTTATTAGGATGTTCTTCTCCAGTCTTCATACAGTTAATTCCTGCCATCCCCTTCAAAGAAACCACAAAAAAAAATGTACGCTTACTTTTATCATAGAATCATAGAATAGTTAGGGTTGGAAAGGCCATTAAGATCATCAAGTTCCAACACCCCTGCCATGGGCAGGGACACCTCACACTAAACCATGTCACCCAAGGCTCTGTC